>PVKH010006519.1:0-20985 GCA_004027955.1 Chaetophractus vellerosus | reverse complement strand
TGCTTGTCTTCTTTTTAGGAGGCACCAGGAACCAAACCCAGGACCTCCCATGTAGGAGGGAGGCACCCAACTGCTTGAGCCACATTCACTTTCCCCTATGCTTTATTTTGAGAGTTTTATGCTCCATTTTGAGTTAATTTTTGTATGTGGTGTGAGATAGGGGTCTACATTCATTCCTTTGCATGTGGTTATTCAGTTTCCCAGCACCATTTGTTAAAGATACAATTCTTTTCCCATTGAATAAACTTGGCACCCTTGTCAAAAATCAATTGGCCAGGCTCACTGCAGAGGCCTCTGGGAGGGCCCATGTGCCCCGCTGTCTTGTTATCTGTGGCTGCCAGACCCAAGCTTTCACTCCAAACTCGGGCCTCTGGGCTCCAGAATCCCAGGCCCTGACAATTCAGCTCATTCCTTGGCCTGCTGAATGGACACGAGTGCTGGGGCGAGGCCCTCACAGGGCACCAGGTGAATCCTGTGTCTGGGAAGGCGTTTTGTGGGTTGGCTGGGGCTCTCTCCCTGAAATAGCCTGATTGTCTGTGATGGAAAACGAATCTGTGTCCTCAGCGACCCTGACTTGAAACCCTCTGTTTACATGAGATTTAAGGCATTGGGTGAAGGTTACAGCTTTCAAAGAAGAATGTGCACCAGCCAATGTTGAACAGGGTCTGGTTGCTGCCACTTGTCCTGGGTGAAGCCCGCAGCCACGTCCGTGAATGACACTGACCCCTGTAATGGCACCGTGATTGGAGTTTGTTGATACGGAAAAGACATATGGGGACCATGCTCCCTGCTTTATGTTCATGAATGCCCATGGTCCAGGCTTTGCTGGCCTGGGGAGGCTGGGGGTGATCACATTGGAGAGGACTCAACTACTGATGAGACACATCCAGGGTGGAAGAAATTGTTCTCGCCCAATCCAGACTAATCTGTGTGCAGAACTTCTCCAGCCCATGACACCCGAGACCAGTCTTGGAGATGAACAGTAAAAAGTCTTCCAGAAGCTCTGTCCATGGATGATTCAAGTATCATCAGCCATGACTGGGGCCGCCCTGTCAGGGTCCTGGGAGTCCAGGAATTCATGCAGTGCATTGTTCTGCCTTGCTGAGTGATAATAACTTCCGTGTTTACATCTTAGAAAAGCAAGCCTTGTTTCATTTATTATACCCCAGTGGTATGCCTGTTTACTATGTCAGGCTGAATCTACCACTTTTGATATTTGCCAAAACAGTGATTGTAAAATGGGTAAAAACACAACAAATGACTTTAAAGTCACTCCTAAGAAGAGGAGGAGAAATGTGCAGAAGAAAGTCATTAATTTAGGAAAATTCAGGAAAGAAAAGCAAACAAATAGTAAGAGTGTATTACAAACAAAAGCATGGAAGATAAAAGTAATGAGACCACATAACTATGAATAGAATAAATGTAACTTTTGTAAAAGCTCCATTTTAAACCAGAATCTCCCTGTGTTAAAAGTACATGCTCTTGGGAAGTGGATGTGGATAAAGCGATTGAACTCCCGTGTATCACGTGGGAGGTCCCTGGTTCGGTTCCTGGTGCCTCCTAAAGAAGACAGCAAACTGGCCTGACAGGCAGGCGCAGCAAGTTGATGCAACAAGATAATGCAACAAGATACACAAGAAGAAAAAAACATAATGAGAGATACAACAAAGCAGGGAACAGAGGTGGCTCAAACAATTAGGTTCCTCCCTCCCACATCAGAGGTCCCGTGTTCAGTTCCCAGTGCCTCCTAAAAAAAAAGATGAACAGACAGTGTTTTTGTCAGCCACAGGTGTGCCTTTTGAAATACATCAAAATTGGTTGGTCTTTATAAAGGGTATTTATTTGGGGTAGACACTTACAATTACCAGGCCACAAAGCATAAAGTTCTTCCCTCACCAAAGTCCACGTGTTGGAGCAAGACAGCTGCCGACACCTCCAGTGTTCAGGCTTCCGGGTTCCTCTGTTCCCGGGGCTGCGTTTCTCTCCTGGCTTAGCTTCTGTTTCCTCCACAAGTTCAGCTGAGACCATGAGGCTCTCTATGCGTTGCGTCTCTCCACAAGGCCAGCTGTAGACCATCAGGCGAATGGCTCACTCCAACATCAGAACTGCTTCTCAAATCTGCTTCTCCAAATCTCTGTCTTGCTTTTTAAACTTGAGACCACACCCACCGAGGGGTGGGGCTCAACGCCCTACTCACTGCAGCCCAGTCAATGCCCTAATCATAAACCAATCATGCCCAGATGAACAGATGAGTTTACAAGCATAAGCCAATTTATATTTTTGGAATTCATAATTACATAAAACTTAAACCATTACACCTTGATTTGGACATTTTCAAAACTTTAGAACTATAAGCTTTTACCCTAAAATAGTTCCCAAAATAAAAGCCAACACATTCCTAGTACTTTGTATTGGCAGCCTTGTGGCAAACTAAGACAGGAAGCAAGAAGCTGAAGGTCAATGGGACCCAAAAGAGAAAGGAGAGGCCGGAAGACCCTGTCATGTACGTTGCTATGTGAAAGAGGAGCCAAGGACCAATGGTCATCAGCAGCCAGCCAAGAATGCCAGACTTCAGAAAGAAAGTAAGCATCACCTCGATAGAAACTTGATTTGGAATTTTCTTAGCCATAAATCCCTCATCCAATAAATTCCTGTTGTTTGATCCAACCCATTGCATGATATTTGCTTTAGCAATGAGGAAGCTAAAGTAAATTTTATCATGGCAGAAGATACTACCACTGAAATGGCTTCCCTGTTTACAACAGGCATTACAGGATCCTGGAAGGGCAGAGATCAAGGGGAAAGCACTTAGCTGCCAAACAAAAGTGAGAATGCGGTCAATGAGGTAGTAAGAAATGTTGACTCAGTGATCATTGAAAAACTGCAATTGACCTTAGAACTGAAAAAATTGGACCTCCTATTAAAGTAATACTTTATGAATGAGGTTTGAAAACTTGTCTAAAGTCATTGAAATGGAAAGTCATAGTCTCTCAGTTAATTTTCAGACCAGATCCGGTTCAAAGACCCAAAATTCCTTGCATAAAGGTGATGTTGGATCTGCTTGAGGAAGCATTATGCATCACTTCTTCAGTTATTTCAATAATTTTACTAAAAGAAACTGCAGCTAATTGTCAATGTGATGTTTATCTGGGGAAAGAAAATAACCAGATAGTCTGGGATCTATGGTCATTGGCTCTGACAGAATGCTTATGTGTGTGTTGGTGGGGGAGGGGGTCCCAAAATATTGTTTATATTTTCAATTATTAAATGTACAAAATAAAGTTAAAAAATTTTTTTTAAATGTAACCCATTCCTATGGGTGTGAACCCATTGTAAGTAGTACCTTTTGATAAGATTAAGGTATGACCCACTTCAGTCAGAATGGTATTAATCCTATTACCGGAATCCTTTATAAGTGGAATGGGACTCAGACACAGAGAGAGAGAGAGAAAAAAAACAGGAAGTCAGAAGGAATATTCAAAGGAATAATGTCAAGAAAACATGCAAAATTTAACAAAATATGTAAGTATACACATTTAAGGAGCCCAATGATGCTAAAACAGGATAAACTGGAAGAGAACCATACCAAGATGCATTTTAGTCAAGCTGTAAAATGTCAAAGACAAGGACAGAGTTCTGGAAACTGTAAGAAAAAAAGCAACATGTTATGAGCCCCAATAAGATAAAGTGGTGAGTTTGTATGACAAACCATGGGAGCAAGAAGACAGTGGGACAAAATATGAAAAGCACTTAAAGAAAATAATTGCCAACAAAGAATTTTGTATCCAGCAAGATAGTCCTTCAAAAAGGAGAGATTAGGACATTCCCAGATGAACAAAAGCTAACAGAGTTTGTCACCACTAGACCTGTCTTAAAAACAATGCTAATGGGAGCTTTTCAGACTGAAAGGAAAGTACACTAGACAGTGGATTGAAGCAGTATAAAAATAATGATCTCCAGGAAGGTAACCATATGGGTAATTATATACTGCTGTATTATTGTATTGTGTATTTGGTATGTACTCTTTTATTTCTTACAGTTCTTTTAATACAAATGAATAAAAAGTAATGATAAATCTATGTTTTGGGGCATACAACATATAAAGATATAATTTGTAACATATACAGCAAAAGAGGGAAAGAGAGATGGAGGTAAAAAGGAACAGAAATCATCAGGGGAAGTAGGAAATGTGCATTTGAAGGTAAGCTGATATCAAATAAACCAGATTTAAATTTAAGCCTCATGGTAACAACAAAGAAAATATCTGAAAAAAATATAGAGAGACAAATATGAGAAGGGACTCAAAATGGTACACTGCAAAATATTTTTTAAAAATGAAAGTAGGCATTAATGGAAAAATTGGCATACAAAAGAATTATAAGACATACAAAAATCAAATATCAAAATGGCAAAAGAAAGTCCTGCATTATTAGTGGTTAGTTTAAATATAAATGCATTAAACTCCCCAGTTAAAAGGCAGAGATTGACAAATTGGATAAAAATGCATGGCCCAACTATAAGCTATTTACAAGAGCCTAATCTTAAATTCAAAGACACAAATAGGTTGAAAGTGAAAGGATAGAGAAAAATATTCCATGCAAATAGTAACAGAAAGGTCATGGGGCAGCCAGAATAGTATCAGAGAAAATAGACCTTAAGTCAAAAACTGTTACAAGGAACACAGAAGGACACTATATGCTGATAAAGGTGTCAATTCAATGAGAAGTCATAACAATAATAAATATATATGCACCTAACAGCAGAGCACCAACATATATGAAGCAAATATTGACATATTTAAAGGAAGAGATTGTTCTACATTAATATTATGAGATTTTAATATATTAATTTTAATAATGGTGTTTTGGTCACCCACAGAAGTGCCTTTTGAAAATATACCAAAATCGGTCAGTCTTTATAAAGGGTATTTATTTGGGGTAGAAGCTTACAGTTACCAGGCCACAAAGCATAAATTTCTTCCCATACCAAAGTCCACGTGTTGGAGCAAGATGGCTGCCGATGTCTCCAGGGTTCAGGCTTCCGGATTCCTTTGTTCCTGGGGCTGCGTTTCTCTCCGGGCTTAGCTTCTGTTTTCTCCACTACTTCAGCTGTAGACCATGAGGCTTTCTATGCATTGCGTCTCTCCACAAGGCCAACTGTAGACTATCGGGCGAACGGCTCACTCCAACATCAGGACTGCTTCTCAAATCTCCTTCTCCAAATCTCTTCTCTCAATCTGCTTTTCTCAATCTGCTTCTCTCCAATCTCTGCTGTTCTCTGCCTCTTGTCTAGCCTTTTATACTTGAGACCATGCCCACCAAGGGGTGGGGCTTAAAGTCTCACTGACGTGGCAGTTAACACCCTACTCATAACTTAATCATGCCCAGATGAACAGATTAGTTTACAAACATAATCTAATCTGTATTTTTGGAATTCACGATTAAATAAAACTCTGAAACCATTACAAATGGCTAGAACATCAGACAGAAGATCAGTAAAGAAATGGAAGACTTGAGTGATAGCATATACCAACTTGTCCTAACAGAGATGTATATAGACTACATAAGCTAATAATACATATTTTTCCCTGGTGTACAGGGTCATTCTTGAGGATAGACCATATGTTAGGTCACAAGTCAAGCCTCCGTATATTTAAAAGTATTGATATAATGCAATATATATTTTCCAACAACAAAGGAGTGAAGCTAGAAATCAATAAAAAAGGAAGCATTGGAAAGTTCACAAGTATGTGGGAATTAAACAACACACCTTGAAACAACACACACTTATGCAACCAATGGATGAAAGAAGAAATCATCAGGGGAAGTAGGAAATGTCCTGAGGCAAGTGAAAATGAAAATACAACATACCAATGGGATGCAACAAAGGCAATGCTGAGAGGAAAATTTAGAGCTGTAAAAGGCTACATTAAAAAAAGAAGAGGATCTTTCTGACTGAAGGTGGTGAAGTGAGACATTTCAGTGCTTCATCTACCCACAGAAACTGTGAACAATCAGCAAGGACTGGCAGAAACCACTTTCTCAAAGTTCCAGCAAGCAGTTAAAGGACTGTAATAACAGGAAAAATGCTGAATCAAGAAAAAGCCTTCTTAAAAGCAGTGCGATGTCCTGGCGCCCTTCCCTGACCTCACTGGTTCTAACAAGAAGCCAGCCCATGCTCCCCAGTGAGTGAATCCTTGATCCCAGTTCCAGATGGAGCAGGTGAAAGCTTATACATATACTGTGAGAACATGTATATTTATTCCAATCTGCCTGGTGGTAGCATGAGGGGCTCACTAATCCAGAATTTGTCCTATAGATAGAAGGTAGCTAACAGAACTCTCCTACAAAACACTGTGGGAGAGCAGTCAAGTTGTGCTGCCTTGGGCAAAGAGATTTCTGGCTGTAGGACACACAGTGTGGTGGCTGTGACCCTGAGGAATAGATTTTCTAGGGAAGAGGGTACATTTGTGTCTATGTTAATGGAGTAATTCCTAAGGATACATGCACATGCCCAAGAAAAGATACATATACAGAAAGGATCAGGTAGGGCCCTAGTCCTTGGCCTGAAGATATTCTCTAAATTCTTTATATGGATAAGCCCTGAAGGAAAGCATTCACACAAGCCAATATGCAGAGACTGGGAAAGGTGGTTTTTTTTTTTTCCCTCTTTTGTTGTTAACTCCTGGCATGTCAGGAAAGCTTTGTTATAACACTAACTGGATATATTCTTAAGGTACAGATGGACTGGGGTCTAAATTCCACTGATAACACTGTAAAATATAAAAATATCCAAGCTTCAGCAAAAGATTACTAAACATACAAAGAAACAGGAAGTGATGCCTCAGGCATAGGAGTAAATTAAATCATTAGGAACTGCTAATAAGAAGGACCAGAACTGGGACACAGCAGACAAAGGCTTGTACAATGGTCTTAATTATGCTCAATGAGCTAAAAGACAACATGGAAAAAGAACTAAAGGAAATTATGAAAACAATAGATGAACACAAAGAGACCATCAGTAGAGAGGTGGAAATAATGAAAAGGAACTAAACAGAGCACAGTAACAGAAATTAAAAATTAAAAATTCCCTAGAGGGCTTAAACAGCAGATTGGAGCTGACAGAAGAAAGAATCAGGGAACTTGAAGATAACATAATTGAAATCATCCAGTGTGAAGAGGAGAAGGAAAAAGAAATAAAGAAAGGTGAACAGAGCTTAAGAAGCCTGTGAAACATCATAAGTGTAACAATATATGCATTATGAAAGTCCCAGAAGGAGAAAAAAGAAAGGGACAGAGAGAATATTTAAAGAAATAATGGTCATGTTCCCAAATTTAAGTGAAGACGTGAACATATATATCAACAAACTCTAACAAACTCCAAACAGGATAAATCCAAATAGACACCTACTATGATATCCTAATCAAATTGTCAAGATGAAGAGAGAATTCTGAAACCCATAAGAAAGAAGCAACATGTCATATACAAGGTGGTCTCAATAAATAAAATTAAATGCTGGTTTCCCATTGGAAATCATGGAAGCAAGCAGACTATGGTATGACATATTTAAGGAGCTGAAAGCAAAATATTGCTAACCAAGAATTCTATACCCAGCAGAACTGGCTTTCAAAAGTAGGAGAGTTTATGATATTCCCAGATAAACAAAAGCTGAGGGAGTTCATCACCACTAGATTGGCCCTACAAGAGATCCTAAAAAGAGTTCTGCAGATTGAAAGGAAAGAATAATATATAATTGATCAAAGCAACATGAAGAAAAAAGATCACCAGTAACAACAGGAGTAAATATAAATACCAGTGCTATTTTAATTTTCTGTGTGTAAATCTATCTTTTGGGGCTGGCTAGATAGCTCAGTGGATAAGAACACCGGTATACCACATAGGAGGCCCCAGGTTTGGTTCCCGGGGACCTCTCCAAGTGGGCAGACGGCCTTGAGAAAGGCAAGCCACTGTGGGTGGGGCAAAGCTGCCTTGGGCAAGGCAAAAAGCCGCCACGGGCAGGGCAGAGCCCCCACGGGCATGGCAAAGTCACCCATGAAACACAGAGCTGCTGCCTGTGAAGCGCGGAAGCCGGGCAGCCTGCAAAAAAAACACAGAGCACTGCTGCCTGCAAAACATGAAGCGGAGCTGCCGTGAAAATAGAATGGAGCCACCCATGAACGGAGCGAGCTGCCTCCGTGGAGGGCCGATGGCGCATTGCCGCAAAGATGGGGGAGACAAGAAGCAGATATAGAAAAACACAGAAGAATGGACACACAGCAAGAGCAAGCAGAAAGGGGGGGGGATATGTAACCAAAAAATAAAAAATAAAAAAAAATAAATCTATCTTTTACTTCCCACAGGCTCTAAAAGGCAAATGCATAACATGTAATCAGAAATCAGGGGTTTTGTATTCATAATGTATAAACATGCAATTTGTAACAAGAACTACTAAAAGGCAGGGGATTGGAGGGAAATGGAAGTATGCATGCATATACTATTGACATTAAAATGACACCAAAGCTAAATGTAAGCCCCCTGGTAACTACAAATAAAATATTGGAGAATGTGCAAACTCATAGAGATATATATTATTGTACAGGGCAGGGGAAATGGGAAGTTAATTCAAAATAGGTCCAAGATTCCTATTTGGGAAGATGGAAAATGTTTTAGTTCCTAGGCTGCTTAAACAAATACCATGATATGGGTTGGGTTCAACAATGGGAAGTTATTAGCTCCCAGTTTTGAGGCCGGGAAAAAGTCCAAGTCAAGGTAACATCAAGGCAATGCTTTATTCCCAAAGACCAGTGTTCTGGGCCTGGCTGCCAACGATCACTGGCTCCTTTGTCACATGGCAAGGCACAAGGTGGCATTTTCTGGTCTTTTCTTTCTCTTATGGATCCCATCGAATCTCAGCTTCTTGCTTCGGTGGCTTTTCTTTCTCTCTGAATTTTATTCTTTTATAGAGGACTCCAGCAATAAGTCTCAGACCCGTCCTGAGGTAGGACACACCTTAACTGAAGTAACCTCATCTAAAGGCACTACTTACAATGGGTTTACACCCACAGAAATGGATTAAATTTAAGATTAAATTTAAGAACAGGTTTTTCTTAGGTACATACAGCTTCACTTCACCACAGCAAAATTTTAGTAATGGAAAGTGATGAGGGTTCTGCAACCTAGGGAATGTGATTAATCCCACTGAATGATATGCTTGAGAGTGGTTGAGATGGAAAAGTTTATGCTGTGTATATGTTACCACAATTTTAAAAAAGAAGAGCAACTAAGCTGACAATGATAATTAAAGGCAATTCATGACACTGGACAAGGGAGAAGAGAAGGCTCAAAAGGACATTACTGGAACATACAAAAAATGGAATATGGGCTCTAATCTGTTTATCAATGTTAATTTTCTTGAATTTGATAAATGCACTTATTAAGGTGGATACATAAGTAAATGTCCTTGTTCTTGGGAAATGGACATGGCAGTATTAAGGGTTCAAGGAGCATGATGTATACAATCCACACTCAAATGTTCAGAAAGTAGATTGATAGATATAGACAGATACACAGATAGGTGGATAGATAGATGCATAGATAGATAGATGATTGATAGATAGATAGATAATTAGATAGAATGATATGGCAAATGTGGCAAAATGTTAAAATTAGTAATCTGGGTACCTGGAGGTGTAATGGTAGGGTGGAGTTCTCTGTTTGGGATTTGTGTTATTTTGTAACTGTTCTGTGAATTTGCAAGTATTTCAAAATGTAAAAATTAGAAAACTTCTGATCAAAGAAAAAGGAGAAGTAGAAACAGAAGCAGAAACAGAAGCAAAAGAAGAAATGAGGAGGAGTGGTGGAGGGTGATATCAAATTAGAGAACTAAACTTACACCTGGAGAAAGTACAAAAAGGAAAAAAAAAGCAAACTAAGCCCAAAGTGAACAGAAGGAAGGAAATTTTAAAAATTAATGTAAAGATAAATGAAATAGAAAACAACAACAGTGAAAAAATAAGAGAGAATCAGTGAAACCAAAATTGTTTCTTTAAAAAGATCAAAAAGATTGGCAAACTTTTAGCCATACTGACAAAGAAAAAGAGGTAACAAATACCTAAATCCAGAATGAAAGCGGTAAAATTTCTACTGACTTCACAGATAAAAGGAAATATAAGAGGAAACCATAAAAACTGTATGCCAACAAACAGGATAAATAAAATGAACAAATTCCTAGAAACATACACGCTACTTAACACTGACTCAAGAAGTAATGGAATATCTCAACAGACCAGTAACAAGTAAAGAGATGAATCAGTAATCAAAAACCTCACAACAGGGGCTGGCTGTAGCTCAATTGGTAGGGCGCCAGTTTACCACAGACCGCCTTGAGAAGGCAAGCCGCCGTGGGCAGGGCAAAAAGCTGCCATGGGCAGGGCAAACCCCTGCCAGCAGGCAAGGCCGCCGCGCAGTGAGCTGACTTGGCGGGTCACCGCAGTGGGGGGAGACAAGCAGACACAGAAGAACACACACACACACACAAAAAATGAACACAGCAAGAACAAGCAGATGGGGGGAGGAATATATAATAAATGAATTAAAAAACAAACAAACCTCACAACAAAGAAAAGTCTAGTACCAGAGGGCTTCACTGGAGAATTTTATCTAATATTCCAAGAAGAAAAGACAGGAATCCTTCTCAAACTCTTCCAAAAAATTTAAGAAGAGGGAATACTTCCTAACTCATTATGAATCGAGTATCACCTTAATATCAAAGACAAAGACACCAAAAGAAAAGAAAATTACCGACCAATATCTTTTATGAATATAAAGATGCAAAAATCCTCAATAAAATACTAGCAAATTAATACAACAGCACAAAAAAAGAATTATTCACAATGATCAAGGAGGATTTATCCTAGGTGATTCAAAAATTTCAATTAAAGAAATGCTCTTCATTAAGAGAATGAAGGAAAAAATGCAAATGATCATCTCAATTGATGCAGAAAAGGCATTTCATTAAATCCAGCACCACTTCCTGATAAAAGCATTCATAAAACTAGGAATAGAAGGAAACTTCCTCAACATGACAAAGGGCACATAAAAAATTCACAGAGAACATGGTGAAAGTCAGAAAGCTTTCCTGCTAATATCAGGTACAAGTCAAGGATGTTGGTTGCCACCATTGTTATTCAAAATTGTACTGGAAGTTCCTCCCAGGGTGGTGGTTGCTGAAGATTGGAATAGCTATGGCAATTTATTAAAATGAGACAATAATGAAGTTTCCCACATTAATTGACTCTTCCTTTTATGAAAAATTATTCTGTAGCATGCAGTGCTGTTTGATAGCATTTTACCCACAGTAGAAGTTCTTTCAAAATTGAAGTCAGTCCTCTCAAACCCTGGATTTCTTTATCAAATAAATTGATGCGATATTCTATATCCTTAGTTGTCGTTTCAACAATGTTCATGGCGTCTTCACCAGGAGAAGACTGCATATCAAGAAACCAATTGCTTTGCTCTTCCATAAGAAGCAATTCTCCATCCATTCAAGTTTTATCATGAGATTGCAGCAATTCAGTGGCATATTCAGGCTCGACTTCAAATTTTAGTAATCTTGCTATTTCTACCACATATGCAGTTCCTTCCTCCACTGTAGTCTTGAACCCCCCAAGTCATCCATGAGGGTTGGAATCAACTTCTCCAAATTTTTGTTAAGGTTGATATTTTGACCTCCTACCATAAATCACGAATGTTCTTCCTGACACTTAGAATGATGAATCCTTTCCACAAGGTTTTAAATTGACTTTTCCCAGATCTATCAGTGGAATCATTATCTATGGCCAACAGCGTTATTTTAAGAATGGAAAAGCCAATTATCAAATTTATTTGGAAGGGTACAGGGCCACGGTAACCAAAACTGTCTTTAAAAAGAAGAAAGGAGATGGAGGAGTCTCACTTCCTGACTTTAAAGCATATTACTTAGTGACAGTGGTAAAAACATCATGGTACTGGCATAAAGATAGACATACAGACCAATGGAACCAAATTGAGAGTGTAGAAATAGACCCTCACATTTATGGTCAAGGGATTTTTGACAAAGCTCTCAAGTCCACTCAGCTGAATCAGAAGAGTCTATTTAACAAATCATATTGGGAGAAAAGGATATCTATATCTAAAAGAAGGAAAGAGACCTCTATCTTATACCTTATGCAAAAATTAACTCAAAATGATCAAAGACCTAAATATAAAAGATAAATCCATAAAAATCCTAAAAGAGAATGTAGGGAAATATCTTTAAGACCTTGTTGTAGGTGGTAGTTAAACTTTATACCCAACGCACAAACAATGAAAGAAAAAAAATCAGATCAATGAGGCCTCCTCAAAATTAAACGCTCTTGTACTTCTTATGACTTTGTCAAAATGGTTGAAAGGCAGCCTACTCAATGGAAGAAAATATTTGGAAACCATTATTAGATTAGGGTTTGATTTCCATGCTATATAAAGAGATCTTACAACTGAACAGTAGAAAGACAAGCAACCCAATTTAAAAAATGGGCAAAAGACTTAAATAGACATTTTTCTAAAGAGGAAATACAAACAGCCAAAAAACAAATGAAAAGATGTTCAACATCAATAGCCATTAGGGAAATGCAAATCAAACTACAATGAGATATCATTTCACACATTATAGAATGGCCATTATTAAAAAAAAATAACACGGTAAACAACAAGTGCTGGAGAGGATGTGGAGAAATAGGAGCACTTCTTCACTGTTGGTGAAAATGTAGAATGGTGCAGCCGTTGTGGAAGATAGTTTGGCAATGCCTCAGGAAGCTACATATAGATCTGCTATACAATCTAGCAATTCCACTATTAGGAATATGTTCAGAAGAACTGAAAGAAAGGATGTGAACTAACATTTGCACACTGATGTTCATAGCAGCATTATTTGCAATAGAAACAACTCAAGTGTCCATCAATTAATGAATAGATAAACAAAATGTGGTATATAGATATGATGGAATACTATCCAGCTATAAGAAGAAATGAAATTGGGATGCAAATGATGACATGGATGAATCTGGAGGACATTATGTTGAATGAAATAAGCAAAAAGACAAATATTGACACAAAAAGATAAATATTGTATTGTCTCACTAATATGAACTAAATATAATAAGTATACTCATGGGGTTAAAATTTAGAGCGTAGGTCACTAGGGTTTAGAATGAGGATTGAGAAGGGCCAGCTGATGCTTAATATATGTACAAATTTTTAAAAGGTTGATTATAAATGTTAGGAAATGGATAGAGTTGATGGTAAAAAAATATATTGAGTATAATTAACATCACTGATTTATATATGTGAACGTGGTTGAAAGCAGTAGTCTAGGGGCATAAATGTCAATAGAAAGAAACCTAGAGGATAATCTTGGGATT
This sequence comes from Chaetophractus vellerosus, assembly GCA_004027955.1. Classification (NCBI taxonomy): domain Eukaryota; kingdom Metazoa; phylum Chordata; class Mammalia; order Cingulata; family Chlamyphoridae; genus Chaetophractus; species Chaetophractus vellerosus. Next base: position 7,549 of record PVKH010006519.1, on the reverse strand, counting down.
GTAAAAAATAGTGGGCTCGGTGGTAGATGAGGGTTGTGCATAATAGTACAAATACAAGAATGTTCTCCTATGAACTAGAACAAATGTATGTTACTATAATAAGGTGTTAAGAATATGGTGAAAATGGGTAAAATACAACTAATATAACATAGCGACAATAGTTACCAATAATATTATAATATTTTTGCATCAATGGAAATGAAGTTACTGGAGGTAAGGGATTTTTCTTTCTACAGTAATGAAAATGTTACAAAATTGATGAGGTGATGACAGCACAACTCTGTGATGAAACTGAGAGCCACTGTGTATACACTTAGGATGGACTGTACAGGGCACGGGATGGTATTACATAGTGAACCCTGTTGTGGATGATGGATTGTGGTTAACACTACAAATATGAGAACATGCTTACGTGATTATAACAATTGTACAATACTAATACATGATGATAATAGGGTGGTTTATGGGGGAAAAGTACCTATTGTAAGCTATAGACTACAGTTAGTAGTATTATATGGATGTTCTTTAATCAATTGTAACAAATATTCCATACCAATGCAAGGTATTGGTTATGCAGTGGCATATGGGAATCCTGTATGTTATCCATGATGGTTTTGTAAACTCACAACATCTTTAATACAAAAAATGAAATAAAAATTGCTAATAAGAGGAATCAACATAATATTATGTTACTACTACAAAGAACATTTTTTTTTAATTATTGGTAAAATGACATAATGTTTTATGTATTATAAGTCATTTATATTTCTTCTTCTGTGAATTGATTGTTCATGACATCTGTCCATTATTATATGAGGTACTGGTGATTTTCTTATTAATATAAATAATATCTTTATTGAATAGTTTTACAAAACTATTTTCCACATTGCTGTTTAACTTTTATTTTTTAAATATTTCAGTGCAAAATTGTTAATGTATGCCTTTTTGTTATTTTTTAAATTTTGAAAAAATTAAAATATAAGAATTAAAAAATTTTTAAGATAAAGGATGTAGCCGTTTGATGTAATTACAAATTCCAAAAATCGATACTGAGTCATGCTTGTAAACTGATCTGCTAATTTGGACATGATTAAGTTATGATTGAGGCCTTGACTGGGCCACATCAGTAGGGCATTGTGCCCCACCCCTTGGTGGGTGGGGGAATCGAATATAAAAGGGCAGAGAGAGCAGATTTGAGAAACAGTTTTTGAGAAGCAGTTTTGATGTTGGAGTTCTGATGTTGGAGAGGATGCCCCAGGAGAAGAAAAGTGAGCCGTCCGCCTGATAGTCTACAGCTGATCTCATGGAGCAAGCGGAGGCGCTAAACCCGGAGAGAAACGCAGCCCTGGGAAGAGAGGAACTCAAGTAAGCCTGAACCCTGGCAAACGTCGACAGCTGTCTAGCTCCAACATGTGGCAATGGACTTTGGCGAGGGAAGAAACATATACTTTATGGCCTGGTAACTGTAAGCATTTACCCCAAATAAATACCCTTTATAAAAACCAACCAATTCTTGGTATATTGCAAAGGCACCCCTTTGGCTGACTAATACAGAGGATATCATATTATGGTAAAAATTTTATGTATTGACAATTATTATATTTGTCTTCTTTGTTCCAAGAGTTTTGTTTATATGAATGAAACATAATACGACAGATAAGAGCATAGTCTCCCAATATTCTGTACCTGTGGCTTCAGGCAATCATTTTGATGCATTTAGTACATGATTCTATTCCACTTTTTGCATTCTCCCTAAAAATCTTAGCAACCATTAAAATGTACTGTATAGATTTGTGGGATTTTATTTTACTATTGTGTCAGTTGTCATAATGCATATTTAATTCTGCAACATTTTGCCTTTGAACTCAATATTATGTTTTAAAGATCTTTCATGTAGATGTAGATAGATTTTGTTCATTCTTCTTACTTTCTGTATAATAACAAAAACAATAATATAATAGTTAACATTTAATGAGGTCTTTCTATGTGGCAGGCATTGATCTAAATAGTTTACATGGATTAATTTATTCTATACTTAACTATTAGGTCAGTATTATTATCCATATTTCATAGAACTGCAATACAAAAAGCATAAAAGTAACTATGCCTAGTTGGTGACAGAGCCAGGACGGAAAACCATGTAGAGTCCCTCCATTTAGCTGTTTTTGGCCTAGCTGTACTTTTCATCACATAAAAATATCACATATCATTACTCATTTGCTAATTAATGATTTAATATGCTTACTTTTTAATTATAAGCAATACTGCAATTTATATCCCTATATATATCTCCTTTAGCATATATTTCAAGTATGTAATTTTCAATTTTACCAAATAGTATTATATTTCTCTGCAAAGAAATAGAACCAAGAATCTCCACTGCTTCACATCCTAATCAATATTTTTGATAGGCTTTTTAAAAATTTCCAATCTGGTGGTATAAAAATATATCTTATTTTATTTTTTTTATTTTTATTTTTTTAAAAGATTTATTTATTTTATTACATATCTCCCCTTCCCCCCTGCTGCGGTGACACACCGAGAGTGGTCACCGCAGGCGCGGCTTTCCCCACTTGTGGGCGGTCTCTTCATCCGTTCACGGCCGGCTTTCAGTTCACGGGTGACTGGCTGTGCTCCATTCGCGGGCGACCTGCCCTGCCCGTGGCGGCTCTTGCCCTGTCCGTGGCAGCTTCTTGCCCTGCCCACGGCGGCTCCGGCCCACCCATGGCGGCTTGCCATTCTCAAGGTGGTCTGCCCGCTAGGAGAGGTCCCCGGTAATCAAACCCGGGGCCTCCCATGTGGTATGCCGGCGCCCTATCCACTGGGCTATCGAGCCGGCCCCTATCTTATTTTAATTTAAATGCCCTGATGACCAGTGATTTTGATTACCTCTTTTACATATTTAGTTGGCCATTTTCCTTCTCATTTTTCTGCTTATTTTGTATCGATTCCCAATCTCTGTGTCCATTTTGAGAGGTATCTCTATATAATTGACATATTTTAGGACTATAATATAATAAATTAGAAAATAACAATTAAAAAGTGAACAAAAAATCCTGACCCTTGGAAACTAACAAAACCACTTCTAGATAAACCTCAGATCAAATAAGACATTAAAAGGAAAAGATGAAACTCAAAAGCTATGGAAAGGAGATATGCTAAAACCTAAGAAACCCAATAAAAGCAGTTTTTCAGACAATATTCATAACTAAAATACCTTTATCACTAGAAATGACAAAATAAAGGAACTTTTATTAAATACAAAGGCAAAAATAACAAAATACAGAAGGTTAAAATAAGAATGGAGACTATCATACTACAATACAGTTAAACAATTTATAGGAGAATATTATTTATATATAGCAACAATTCCAAATACCTGAATTGATCATTTCTTAACATGTTATATTTTAACAAATCTCCTCCAAAAAGAATTAGTAAACTTGACTAGACTTGCAGAAGGAAATGTAGAAATGATTAAATGATAATAAAACAAGATGATTCAGAGCAAAATTCTATTGTAACCTGTAAAGAGCAGATGACTGCAAAATTATTTAAAATATTATAGATCATATGGAAAAACAGAACATCCCTCAAATCATTTTTTACATATATTTTTTAATTGGACAAGTTGTTAGTTAACAAAACAATCACGCATCCCACACAGGATTCCCATACATCACCTCACCACCAAAAGCTTACATTGTTGTGGCACATTTGTTACAAATGATGAAAGAACATCATCCTAACTGCTATCTATAGTCCATTGCTTATATTTGGTGTATTTTCCCCATAAACCATCCTATTATTAACACCATGTATTTGTATTGTATATTTGTTGTAGCTCATGAGAGAATGTTCTCTTATTGGTACTGTTAATCACAGTTTATTATTCACCATGGGATTTGCTGTGTTATATGGTCCCCTTCCTTGTACAATCCATCCAAAGTGTATACTCAGAGGCTTTCAGTTTCATCACAGGGTTGTGCTGTCATCCACTCTATCCATTTCAGAATGTTTTCATTACTCCAAAAGGAAAAACCCCATACCCGCTTATATTCCACCATTATTGACCATTATCATTGATATAGTACCTTCTTTGTTATTGCTGTATCAAATGTTACAATATTACTGTTAACTATAGTCTTTAAGTTACACTAGTTGTATTTTTCCAATATATCTCCATATACTTAGCACCTTGTAATAGAGGAACATTCTTGTATTTGTACTATTAACCACCATCATCATTCACTACTGAAATCACTATGTTATACATCCTGAGATTATCTTCTAACTTTCTATCTATCAATTGATATTAACCTCCCTAGACTACCCCTTTCAGCTACAATCAGCCTTGATTTTTCCTTTTGGAGTAAAGAAAATGTTCTGAAACAGACTGAGCTGATCCTCAAATCATTTTTAAAATAAGCATAAATGTAATATCAAAACACAATAATAGTAATATAGGATGGATATATAATTAATTTCCTTCATATGTATTCAGAATTTTTTTAATTATACAATCAAATGCAGCAAATTACCAAAAGACACTTTAAGACACGTCTAATAAGCACTCCTAAATAAACCTCAAGTCAAATAAAACATAAAAAGAATACAAGGGAGATTAAATATTAGGAAATCCATCAATATAATCGATTACAAGTTAAAAAATAGAAATCATCTGATCACATTGGCAGATAATGAGCTATTTAGTGTTTCTAATTTAAAAATACATACAAAAGAAATAAAAGAAAACTAAGTATTAAAAAAGGCTACTGTGGCGGTTTGGAACTGTATGCACCCCAGAGAAGCATATTCTTAAAGTTAATACAATCCTGTGTGTGTGTGTGTACCCATTAGAATTATTTTATTTTGATGAGGCTCTTCAGTTAAGGTGAAATCCAACTCGTTCCGGATGGGTCTTGATCCTCTTACTTGGGATTATGAAACCTGGAAGAGAAGGGAGAGACCAGCAGACACTGCCATGTGCCTTGCTTTGTGGCAGAGGACCCAAGGATCACTGGCAGCCAGTCTTCGGGAAGAAAGCCTTGCCTCAATGACGCCTTGATTTGGATATTTTCTCAGCCTCAAAACTGTAAACTAATAAATTTCCATTGTTAAAAGCCAACCCATTTTCTGGTATCTGCTTTCAGCACCCTAGCAAACTAAAACAGCTACTTACCCTCAAATCAAAAGCAAATTATTCCAAACAACAATGTTCTAAGACTTTTTAAGTTTACATCAGGAATTTGATGGTCATGCCTGATAGCACTATTATTTTTCAACTTTGTCTCAGGGATTATAGTGAGTACAAAATGCAAGAAAATTGTGTATTCAGCATGAACATTGGAAAAGAAGAGAGGAAGCCATCTTCTTATGGCTGATAATATGATTATATTCCAAGAAGATCGATAATCTCTAGTAATAGTAAAAAGTAGCTTTTCTCAATATTAGCACTAAGCAACCATAAATTCAATTTTAAAATCCATTTCATAACAGTGGCCAAATTATAGAGTACTTAGAAATAAATTTAACAGAAAAGGCATAGGATATTAAAAAAAATGAAAAAATTAAATTTTATTGAAGGATGAAAAAAGTTCAGAGAAATGGAACATAAATTATGTAAAATTATATATATTATATATTTTGAAACAAATTATTTTAAAGATGAAAATTTATTATTATACTAGTGAAAATCATGGAATGGGTAGATTTTTCTTTACCTAAAACTGAATGTTGTATGATTTTATATTTAACCTCCCTGATAGAGAAATGGAAATGCAATTTTCTCTGAGCAAATATTTGCTGTCTACTATGTGCCAGAGCCTGTTCTAGATGGTGTTTAGCTTCTCATTGTGGGGAATAAGATCATAAAGAAGTAAGCACATAAATGGATGAGGTCGTCTCAAGTAGCAATCAGGCTCTGAGTCAAATCAGAAGAAATAGTGATGAAAAATGGCATGGGGAGCCACGCCAGTCTGAGAATGAAGGACATAAAGTAGCCTCTCTGTTCAGTGCTAGGAGGCAAGGTTCCCAGGCAGAGAGCACAGCAAGTGTGTGAATCCTATAGGTAGGAACGAGCCTGCCCTGTTCAAGGCTGGAGGGTACCAAATGGGAGAAGAATGATGAGAACTGAGGTTGAGGTCAGAGACCAGAGTGGGATCTAGAACTAATAATGCTTTGCCTACTCTGGAATCTTCAAGCCAGACCCTACTTCTGTAGGGAAATATAAAGTAGTAGAAGTTAATGAAACCTGAATAATAAAAATATCAAGAAAAGCAAGCTTAGGATAAGGGTACTTGGGCAAGCTTGAATTTGTCTTCACTGGGCCCGTAGGGCCATTCGTTTTGGAAGAGGCATAAATAGCACTAGGTCAGAAATCATTTGAAGCAGTTTTCCCTCTGAAAAAAAAGTGGGGACAAAAGGAATCTCATCAAAGAGGCAATAATCTAGCCAAAGATGTTCAAAGCCTGAAGTAGCGCTGTGGTACAAATGATTTAGGGGGCTGGCTGTAGTCCAGTGGATAGGTTGCTGGTTCACCACATGGGAGGCCACGGGTTCGGTTCCTGGGGCCTCTCCGAGCGGGCAGACCTCCTTGAGAGGGCAAGCCGCCGTGGGCGGGGCAGAGCCACTGTGGGCAGGGCAAAAAGCCGCCATGGGCAGGGCAAAGCTGCCACGGGCAGGGCAAGTCACCTGCGAACAGAGCAGAGCCGCCCACGAACAGAACAGAGCCGCCCACGAGCAGGGCAGAGCTGCCAGCGAGCGGGGCAAGCCGCCTGCACGGTGAGCTGACTCGGTGCGTCACCATGGCGGGGGGAGACAAAGCAGACACAGAAGAACGCAAAAATGAACACGGCAAGAACAGGCGGGTGGGGGGGATATGTAACAACAACAACAACAACAAAAAACTGATATAAATAGCTACCCAAGGCCAAAATTCTTTACAATTCTATTGAGGATGGGGGATTATAAGTGAGTATATGGAATAGATTATGTGTGAGGAGCAAAGGGAAAATCAAGGTTATAAACTCTACTTGCAGGGTTGCTTATTGTAAATGTGATTGTCTCTCCTTACGAGAGAGTGGAAGCTGTATCCCTATAGAGAATGGACATTCAGTTTAGTATTAATATGCCAGGGATGCAGGGAAAAGGAGTAAAATGGAAAGAAGAATTTAGAGACTTTAAATGAGGGACTTATTAAAAGACTGAAAATGAGAAGCCCTACTTTAAGTTAAAGTAGGGGACTCAGAAATCCTGGGGACAGCAGGCATCACTTCTTTATTTTTTTATTTTATTTTATTTTTTTAAAGATTTATTTATTTTATTACATATCTCCCCTTCCCCCCGCTGTGGCGACGTGCCGAGAGTGGTCACTGCGCAGGAGCGGCTTTCCCCGCTTGTGGGCGGTCTCTGCGTCCGTTCACGGCCGGCGCTTGCTTCAGTTCGCGGGTGGCTGGCTGCGCCCCATCCGCGGGCGACCTGCCCTGCCCGTGGCGGCTCTTGCCCTGTCCGTGGCAGCTTCTTGCCCTGCCCACGGCGGCTCCGGCCC
>PVKH010006518.1:0-21003 GCA_004027955.1 Chaetophractus vellerosus | reverse complement strand
TCTCCAGTTCTTTGGACTCGCCCAGGACAAATAAAGAAGGATGATTATGGACAACACACATCACAAAAAACAGAGGGCATCTATAACTTCAAGAAACAGTTCCATCCATCTTCCCCATGGGATCTAAGCCCCCTCTTAATCAGAAACAGAGTGGGCATCACCACCCCCAAATCCTCAAGAATGACAAGTGAACAAACATAAGAAAGGAATGCAAATATGGACTAAAGTAGACTTATTTCTAGCAATGGAAAAACTTGAATCATTGATATAAAGGCAGTGGCCAACAAAAGTTCCGAGGGAAGGGAGAAGGAAGAATAGGTGTAACATGGGGGCATTTTTGGGGACATTGGAATTGTCCTGCATGACATTGCAATGACTGATACAGGCCATTATACATTTTGTCAATACCTATAAAATTGTGTGGAGCAAAGTGTAAACTATAATGTAAGCTATAGTCCATGGTTTGTAGCAATACTTTAATATATTTTCATCAATTGTAACAAATGTACCAACACTTAAGGAAGATGTTAGTGTGGGAAAGTGTGTGAGGGGGAAGGGTGGGGTATATGGGAGTCCCCCTGTAATTTTTACATAACATTTATATAATTTAAAAATAAAATAAAAATAAAAGAATAATTTTTAAAAATCAGTAGTGTTTCTATATACAACTGATGAGCAATCTGAGGAGGAAAACAGAAAAAAATCCATTTATAAAAGTGACTAAAAGAATCAAATATTTATGAATAAACTTAACCAAGCACATATCAGACATGTATTTAGAAAACTACAAAACATTGCTAAAAGCAATCAAAGAAGATTTAAATAAATGGAAAGATATTCTATGTTCATGGACTGGAAGAATAAATACCATTAAGATGTCAATTCTACCCAAATTGATTTACAGATTCAATGTAATCCCAATAAAAATCACAACAGCCTTTTTTGAAGAAATGTAAAAGCCAATTATCAAATTTTTGGAAGGATTAGAGGCCCCAAATAGCCAAAAAATGTCTTTAAAAAGAAGAATGAAATGGGAGCATTCCCATTTTCTGAATTTAATGCATATTACTTAGCTACAGTGGTAAAAACAGCAGGGTCTGGCATAAAAGTAGACAGACTGACCAATGGAACTGAATTGAGAACTCAGAAATAGACCCTCACATCTATGGTCAAGTGACTTTGGACAAGGCTATCAAGCCCTCCCAACTGTACCAGAACTGTCTATTCAACAAATGGTTCTGTGAGTACTGGATAGTCATATCCAAGAAGGAAAGAAGACCCCTATCTCACATCTTATACAAATATTAACTCAAAATAGACCAAGGAGCTAAATATAAAAGTGTCAACCATAAAACTCCTAGAAGAAAATGTAGGAAAACATCTTCAAGAACTCATGGTAGACAGTAGTTTCTTAAAACTTACACCCACAGCAAGAACAACAAAAGAAAAAGTAGACAAATGGGACCTTCTCAAAATTAAACACTTTTGCACTTCAAAGGGCTTTGTCAAAAGGGGAAAATGCAGTTGACTCAATGGGAGAAAATATTTGGAAATCACTTATCTGATAAAGGTTTAATATTTATGATATATAAATAGATCCTACAACTCACCAATAAAATCTACCGGATTAAAAAATAGGCAAAAGACTTGAAATGGCAATTTTCCAAAGAAGCTATACCAATGGTGCAGAAACACATAAAAAATGTTAAACATCAATAGTAATTAGGGAAATGCAAATCAAAACTCAATTTGATATCATTTCACAGCTATTAGTATGTCCATGTTGAAAAAGTCAGAAAATTACAAATGTTGGAGAGATAGGAATGCTTATTCCCGGTTGGTGGGAATTTAGAATAGTATAGCCACTGCAGAGGACTATTTGGCAGTTCCTGAGGAAGCTGAATATAGACTTGCCATTTAACCTGCAATACCAGGCCTAGGCATATACCCAGAAGAACTGAGAGCAGTGAAACGAACAGACATCTACACACTGATGTTCATAATGGTGTTATTCACAATTTCCCAAAGATGGAAGCAACCCAGGTGGCCATGAACTGAGGAATGGTTTAACAAATGAAGCTGTAAGAAGAAATGAAGTTGTGAAACATATGACATCATGGATGGACTTGGGGGACATTATGTTGAACAAAGCAAGCCAGACACAAAAGTACAAATACTGTATGGTTGTGCTATTAATGACTATATATATGGAGTTAAAAATTAGAATATAGGTCACCAAAAAATAGACTGACAGTAGAGAATGGAAAGCTGAGGGTTAATCTGTATAGAATTGGTAAAAAGATTGTTTGTAAATTTAATTGAACACAAATGATGCAAGTACAAGACAGTGTTTGCAACTAGCAGTACTCTTATATGGGTATGAGAATGGTTGAAAGCGAGAGTTTACGATCATGTATATTACTAGAAGGAAAGCTAAAAATGTAACATGTGACTGTTTAACATAGTGAAACCTGATTTGAAACGAATATGGTTGATACTGCATATACAACATGGTTTTTACAAAATATAAACATAAATAAACTGGAGGGAAGGAAACAATAGCAGCTATGTATGGCAGGGGAAGCATAGAGAGATTGAGAGGTGATGAGATTTTTGTTTTTTGTCTTTTTTGTTTATTATTATTATTATTGGAATAATGAAAATGCCCTAATAATGACTGAAGTGATGAATGCACAACTGTGTGATTAAACCAAATACTATTGATTATACTCTTTGCCTGGATTTATGCCTCATTAATATGTATTGATAAAATTGATTTGTTAAAAAAAATGAAATGCTAGAAATAAAAAGCACAATGAGAGCCATGTAAAATGTCACCAGTAAATTAGTCATAACTGAGGAAAAAATCAGTGAGCTTGAAGATAGGTTAATAGAAATTTCCCAAATGAAATACAAGGGGAAAATATCTGTAGTAATCACAGATAAGGACTTTTCAAAGAAATAATAGTCATCAAACCACAAATCCCAGAATCCCATAATCTCAGGATAAAAACTAAAATCTACACCTTGGCACATCACACTCAAACCCAGAAAATCAAAGACAAGGGGAAAATCTTGAAAAAAGCCAGAAGGGGAAAATTGGAAAACTGTTACAAATATGGTACATGATAATCCAAATTATCAATAAGCACCTTAAATGTCAATGTCTAAATACTCCAATTAAAAAACAGAGACTATCAGAGTGGATTAAAAAAAGACAAATATCTGTCTTCAACAAGAATCCCTCTTAAAATATACATATATAGATTAAAGTAAAAGGATGCAGAAAGACAAAGCATGCTAATACAAATCAAAATAAATCTGTAGTAGCTATATTAATTTCAGATAAAGCAGATTTCTGAGTGAAGGCAATTACCAACAGTAAAGACAGGCTTCATATAATGATAAAAAAAGTCAATTCTCCAAGAAAACATAATAATCCTTAAGGTGTATGCACCTACAACAGTGTGTCAAAATACACGAAGAAAAAACTGATAGAACAGAAAGGGGGAACATACAAATAATGTTAGAGACTTCCCCTTCCTCAGTAATTGACAGATCCAGCAGACAGTAAATCAGTAAAGATATATTGAACCCAACAGCACAAAAAGTCAACTGGATCTAATTGACATTCATAGATTACTTCATCCAATAAAAAGAAAATACACACCCTTTTCAAGCTCACATAGATATTAACAAAGCGAGACTACATCCTGGGCAATAAAATTCTCCTAAGCAAATTTAAAAGAATAGAAACCATACAAATTTCTCTCATATCTCAATAGAATCACACTCAAATCCAACAACAAGGAGACAGCTGAAAAATTCCAAAATTTTTGCTGATTAAACAACACACTTCTATGTGTAACATAAGTCAAAGAAGAAGTCTCAATAAAAATAAAAATAATTTGAACAAAAATGAAAATGAGCATACAACTTATCAAAATTTGTAGGATGTAGTGAAAGCAGTGCTTAGAGAGAAATCTATAGCATTAAATGCATATAGTAAAAGAGGAGAAAGTTCTAAAATCAATAATCTAAGCTTCCACAAAGGTAAAAAGGAAAAATAAGAGCAAATTAAATTCAAAGTGTGCAGGAGAAAAGAAATAACTAAAAGTAGAGCAGAAATCAAGGAAATTGAATACTAGAAAATAATAGAAAATCAACAAAACCAAATTCTGTTTCTTTGAAAAGATTAGTAAGATTGATTAAACCCTGGTCTGACTAAGCAAGAAAAAAGAGATAAGACACAATTTGCCATTATCAGAAATTAAAGATTTCATGGCCATGATTTCATGGACATTAATAAGGTAGTAAAGGAATATTACAAACATCTTCTTGCTCACAAGTTTCATAACTCAGATAAAATAGATGAATCCTTTAAAGACACAACCTACCAAAATTATCTAAGGAGAAGTAGAAAATATGAATATGTCTATATCTATTAAATAAATTGAATCAATAATTAATAATCTTCCAAAACAGAAAGCACCAGACCGAGATGGTTTCCTTGGAGAATTCTTCCAAACATTAGGAAAAGTTATACCAATTCATTTCTACATATTCTAGAAAATAGAAGCAAAGGTAACACTTCCTAACTGCCTTAATATACCAAAGCATGATAAAGTAAATTTCAGTAAAAGAAAAACACAAACTAATGCTTCTCATGAATATAAACTCAAAAACCCCCAATAAAGTTTTAGCAAAATTAGTCCAACAATGTATTAAGAATGATACATGATGACAAAGTGCTATATATTCCAGGAACACAAGGCTGGTTCAAAATTCAAATATCAATCAATGTAATCCACCATATCAATGGGAAGAAAAAAGAATAGGGGTTAAACTAAACTTCTGTAAGACAGGGAGTTCTCAGAATTGAAAAGAGTAAGGAAAACAGAACTGAGTATGAGAGAGAATCTAAACAAATCATAGGAGCTGGGATACAATTCTCCACAAACACAAACATAAGAGATCAAGTTTCCCAGTGAAGGAACAAAGGAAAGAAAGCTTTCTCCTGGGGGTAAAATAATTGCAGGAAAAGTACAATCTTAAAAATTTTACCACATATCCAGGGCAAAAATCAGATGAAGAAGAGCTGAGAAAAATCTGATAAATTAAACATGGGCTATTCTAAAATCGAGAAAAGGTTAGACCAAACAAAAAACAGGAGTCTTAAAACAAAGACAGTCAACAATAAAACCTAGAGAAGAGAAAGAAACTGACCTTCAGTGTTAACTCATCAAGATAATCAGATGTCTAGATATCAGCAAAAAATTACAAGCCATAATAAGCATCAGGAAGATAAGCCTCAATCAAGGGAAATATTCAGCCATTATTTTCTCAAATATTCTTTCTGCCCCTTTTCCCTTCTTTTCTTCTTCTGGGATACCATGACATATATTTTTGCATGTTTTGTGGTATCACTCAAATTCCTGCAACACTATTCAATTTTTTCTATTCTTTTCTTTTGTTCTTCTGACTGTATGATTTGATTGTCTTTTCTTCTAGCTTACTGATTCTTTCTTCTGCCTGGTCATATCTGCTGTTGTGTGCCTCAAGTGTGTTTTAATCTTCATTATTTTGTACTAAATCCATATATTTGTTTTGTTTCTTTTTATACTTTCAAATTTTTCTTTATTTGTTTTTTTTTATACTTTCAAATTTTTCTTTTTTGCTCACACATTGTCTTCTTAATATTTTTTATCTCTTTTGGTATATTTCCCTTCATCTCCTTTAATTGACTTATGAGAGTTGTTTGAACTTCTTTAATTAGTTGTTCCAAATTCTATTTCTACACTGAAATTATAATTGTTCTCTTGATTGAAACATATCTTCCTTTATAAATAAGGGTTTAAAAAGCCACAGACACAGAAAGAAGGCCACAGAGATAGCGAGGATCCCATAAGCTGAGAGAACTTGGGCCCTGAGAGCAAGAAGCAAAGAGAAAGCAACATTAGCCAGAAGCTAAAAGCAACAAAGCCGGAGAAGAGGGGAGAGATGAGCCAATGCTACCATTGTGCCATGTCATGTGCACTATATATTAATAAAAGGACCAAGAAGAAATAACAATAACAAATATTTATGCACCTAACCACAGTGCCCCATAATAAATGAGGAAAACACTGGCAAAAGTGAAGGGAGAAATAGACAACTCTACAATAGTAGTTGAGGACTTCAATACACCACTCTCATCAATAGATAAAACATCTAGACAGAAGATCAATAAGGAAACATAGAAATTGAATAATATGATAAACAAACTAGACTCAACAGACATATCCAGAACATTGCACCCCAAAACAGCAGGGTAAACATGTTTCTCAAGTACATTTACATATGGATCATTTACCAGGATAGACTACATGATGGGCCACAAAACAAGCATCAATACATATTAAAAGATTGAAACTATATAAAGCACTTTCTCTGAACATAATGGAATGAAGCTGGAAATCAATAACAGGTGGAGGACTGAAAAATCCAGAAATATATGGAAGCTAAATAACATTCTCTTAAATAATCAGTGGGTCAAAAGGAAATTTCAAGAGAAATCAGTAAATGCCTTGAGACAAATGAAAACAAGAACACAATATATCAAAATGTAAGGGATGAAACAGAGGCAGAGTTGAGAGATAAAATTATAGTCTTAAATGAGTACATAAAAAATAATTTAAAAATTAAAATTAAAGTCCTAATTGTTCACCTGGAGGAACTAGAAAAAGAACAGCAATCTAATCCAAAGCAAGAAGAAGGAAAGAAATGAAGTTTAGATAAAAAATAAATGAAATTGTAGATAAAAACAATAGAGAAAATTAACAAAACCAAAAGTTGATTCTTTGAAAAGAGTAATAAAATTGACAAAACCCTTAGCTAGACCAAGAAAAAAAGAAAGAAAGCACAAATAAATAAAATCAGAAAAGAGAGGGGGGCATGACTACTGAATCCACAAAAAAGAAAAAAGGATCATAAGAAGATAATATGAAGAATTGTATGCCAAAAAATTAGACAACCTAAATGAATGGACAAATTGATAAAATCTCACTAACAGCCTGCACTGACTCTCAAAGAAAAACAAAACTTCAACAGACGAATTACAAGTAAAGATATTGAGTCAGTCATCAAAAACCTCCCAAGAAAGAAAAACTCAGGGTCAGATGGCTTCCTAGGTAAATTCTACCACTCATTCCAAGAAGTAATACCAATATGATCAAACTCCTCCAAAAACTGAAGAGGAGTGTACTCTACCTAACTCATTCTCTGAAACTAAAATCACCCTAATACCAAAGATAGAAAAAGATACAACAAGGAAAGTAAATTACAAACCAAATTCTCTTATGAACATAGATGCAAAAATCCTCAAAAAAATACTACCAAATCGAATTCAATAGCACATGAAAATAATTACACACCACCATAAGTGGGTTTTATTCTAGATATGCAAGGGTAGTTCAACATAAAAAAATCAAATTACATAAAACACCATTTAATAAAATGAAGGGAGAAAATTAATGATCCTCTCCATATACACAGAAAAGGCATTTGACAAAATCAGCACCATTTCTTTTTAAAAATACTTCATACATAGGAGTAGATGGAAACTTCCTCAATATGACAAAGGGCACATATGTAAAACCCATAGCTCATACCATACAAAATGGTGAAAGAATGAAAGCTTTCCCTCTAAAATCTGGAACAAGACAAGGATGCCCACTATCACCACCATTATTCAACATTGTACTGGAGGTTTTAGCCAGAACAGTTAAGCAAGAAAATGAAATAAAAAGCATCCAAATTGGAAAGGAAGATGTAAAACTTTCCCTATTTGCAGATGACGTGATCCTACATGTAGAAACTCCTGAAAAATCTACAGCAAAGTTACTAGAGCTTATAAATGAATTCAGCAAAATCGCGGGGGACAAGATCAACAGGGAAAATCAGTATTGTTTCTATACACTAGTAAAAAGCAATCTGAGGAGAAAATCAAGAAAAATTCCATTTAAAAAAGCAGCTAAGAAAACTAAATATCTAGGAATAACTTTCACCAAGTATGTAAAGAATTTTTACACAGGAAATGGCAACACATTGCTAAAAGAAATCAAAGAAGATGTAAATGAGTCAAAGGACATTCTGTTGTTCATGGATTAGAAGACTAAATACTGTAGAGATGTCATTTCTCCCGAAAATGATTTGCAGATTCAATGAAATCCCAATAAAAAAGTGGGAAGAGTATAGGGTAGAGAAGAGAGCAAAGGAAGTTACAGTAAAAAATTAGGTTTTTATTTTATACACTTTACATTTTCTATTTTTCAACTTATTCACAAAATACAAATGTTTTAAAAGAAAAATTCCAACAGCATTCTTTTCAGAAATGAGAAAGTCAACTTAATATGTACAAAATTTCTATTTAGGTTGATCTTAAAGTTTGGAAGTGGATGATGGGGATGATAGCACATTATTGTGAGTGTAATTAATAGTACTGAATTATATAGATGAATGTGGTTGAAAGGGGAAATTTTAGGTCATATATGTTACTAGA
Organism: Chaetophractus vellerosus; assembly: GCA_004027955.1. Taxonomy (NCBI): domain Eukaryota; kingdom Metazoa; phylum Chordata; class Mammalia; order Cingulata; family Chlamyphoridae; genus Chaetophractus; species Chaetophractus vellerosus. The sequence continues at coordinate 12,464 of PVKH010006518.1, read as the reverse complement.
TTAATAATTAAAAGATTAATCATGTGTATAACATAGTGAACCCTATTGTAGAAGATAGAATGTAGTTAATAATACAAGTATAAGAGTTTTCTTACATGGATTATAACAAATATACAACACTAATACAAGGTGTTAATAATAGGGTGGTATATGGGGAAAATATACCTTATGTAAACTATGGATGATAGTTAATAGTACTATTTTAATAACAGTTCATCAATTATAGCAAAGGTAACTAGTGTTAAAATTAGTACAATTTAAAAAGATTGCTATCATAATTGTAATATACCTTCCACATTAATGCAAGGTGTTGGTTGTGGGGTAGTGTATGGGAATTCTCCATTTTATGCATGATTGGTTGGCTTTAACCCACAACCTCTCCAATTAAAAGAAAATTAAGTCATAAATGAGTCCTTTGTTTCTTCTTACCCATTAGGAACAAATATAAGAACTTTTGACCTTATTATTTGACTCAGTTTACTTATTGGCAGTATAAATATATAGTGACCGTTTACAACAGCTTTGAGAACCTGATTCAGTTTTTCAAGCTTTGAAAATGGTAAATCTTAGTCAAGGACTTTGATGTATTAAGACCTATCAATGTGGTTGTAATTGTTGCATTTTCCTCCCTGCTTTTACCTATATTAGTTTCTCAAATCTGTGTCTATGCTTCCCACATAATGCCTCAGGTATGTACCAGATTCTGGACTAATCCTATTCAAAGTGGAGCATGTACCATTGCTTTATCCCTCTTTCCAAGATTTAGAATTAAGTCATCATCCTAGACTCAGCACCTTCAAGTTTTAACTTGGGTTCTTGTGAAAACTTAAGTCACAGCTCTATCCTTCTCCTCAAAACCTTCTAGCCTAGCCTAGATCCTGTGACTAGGTTTCTATCTTAGTTAATTGTATCACAAATTTAATTACCTTTTTTTGGTACCAATTATACCACTACAGGACTGGAGACCTCCTCTCAAACTCAGTTCACAACTTAGGATCTCTTCTTGTCTTATTTATTAATAATTTTTCTTCCAAGGAACTTAAAAGTTGACCCAGGGATACAGAATGAGACCTAGCAGCATCTATCCATAAACAGACTAGATTCTGTTTCCCTTATCTAGTATCATTTCAATTTCAAAATGTAAGAGTTATAATTAAGATTTTCATTATTGCAATATCACAGCATTTCTGTACCACAATTTAAGCTGAGACAATTTTTTCAAGACATTATTCTCACTTACTTCTTTGTTCCAGTAGCATTAGTGTAGGCCATATACAATGAAATTTCAGTATTAATTTAAAAAATAATAAGGCTTTGAATATGCCATGCTGATGCTAGCCTTAATTAAATATAATCGAGCTAAATGCCCTGCATTTTTTAAAAAAATCAATTTTATTGATACATATTAGGAAAGCATACATTTATCCAAAGTGTACAATCAATGGTATTTGTTATAATCACATAGTTGCCCATTCATCACTTCAGTCATTATTAAAGCATTTTTATTATTTCAACAATAATAATAAACAAAAAATGTCAAACAAACAAACAAGAATATTCCTCATCTATCAATCTGTTTTTCCTGCTGTACATAGCTGCTATCTCTGGCTATTCTTGCACAATTATTTATTGCTTATTAAGTAGTTTTATTGAGATACATTCACATACCATATGATCTTTCCAAAGTGTATAATCAATGGCTTCAGTATAATCTCAATGTTGTGCATTCATCTTAAACATTTTAGAAAAATTTCATTACTCCAAAAAGAAAGGCTCCATATCCCTTAGCATTCCTTCACCAGCCATACATAGCCACTAACCTAATTTCATCTGTATAAATTGATTTATATTTCCATTTTATATAAATGGAATCATACAATATGTAGTACTCTGTGCCTGGTCTCCTTCACTTAGTATAATTTTTTTTGTCTGATATTAACTTTTTGTAGTATTAACTTACCTTTGTTCGGCTTCAAAGAAAAACGGTCTTATAATATGCAATTTTACCCACATTCATATTTCACATAATATATTTTTATATATGTATTTTTTAAAGATTTATTTTTATTTATTTATATATTCCCCCTTGCTGCTTGTGCTTGCTGTGTTCATATTTGCTTTTGCGTTTTTCCATGTCTGCTTATCTCCCCCTGCTGCGTCAGTTCACTGCGCAGTGGCTTGCCTTCGCCAGGAGGCCCAGGGAACCAAACCCAGGGCCTCCCATGTGGTAAACCAGAGCCCAGCCAATTGAGCTACAGCCGGTTCCCTAATATATTTATATTTCACGTAATATATTTAGTTCATAATAAGGCAATCGTAAAGTATTTGTTCTTTTGTGTCTGGATTGCTTCATCCAACATAATGTGCTCCAAGTTCATCAATGTTATCATATGCTTCACCACCTCATTTCTCCTTACAGCTGCATAATATTCCATCTTGTGTATACACAACAATTTGTTTGTTCATTCATCAGTTGATAGACAACTGAGTTGTTTCCAACTTTTGGCAATAGTGAATAATGCTATGAACATCGGTTTGCAGATGTCTATCCATGTCACTGCTCTCCGTACTTCTGGGTATGTACAGAGCAGTGGTATTGCTGGGCCTCATAATGCCCTGCTTTTTAAATTCAGTTGCACACACACACACACACACAAACACACACATGTTAAATTCTTTGTTCCACAGATAAGGCATAATATCTGTTATATGTTGGCAATACTGGTGTCTTTTGAGAGCAGAATGGAAAAATAATAAAAGGCAGCAGGGAAAAAATGGTGCTACATGATGATTATGAAAATGCCTGTAGCATTTTAGGAACAAATATGGGAACTTGCTTTTTCAACCATTTTGATAAAATAATTTTGTCTCTACTTTGTATGAACAAATATCTCTCATGGATTATCTCTATTATTATAAAATATCTTTTCTTAGAACTTGGTAGAGATCTTTTGTCAGCTTAAATACTACCAAACGGTTCAGGAGGAAAAAAATCAATTTTTACCTTTTTTCTTATTTTTAGATTTGCTAAAACTTCAGTACTATTTGAGCAATAGAACTTTTTCCCTAGCTTTTTCCAAGCCTTGAGAGAGAAACAGGATGATATATTAATTAATTCAAAGCTGAGAAAAGACCAAACAAATTGAGTAAGTAACATTTAAAATGTTGACTTATGAGGTGGTTGATTTTATGCCCTGGGACACTGAGGCCATATTACCAACAGTAGGACTCTTAGATGCTTTCAGACACACATCACATCACCATATATTAGTGTCTATGTGCACTTTCTGGAAGATGACATTTGTCATCAAATAATAATGAACTGATTATATACATTACTCTTCTATGGGAAATTGGTTGAATCTTAATTTCTTGAACTGTGAACATGAATTTCATGTGTTTTGTCATTTGCATAGCTGTATAAAGACCAATAAACCAAAAACACTATTAATATTATCACCAAAAATCTCTATTAAAATATCTACATGTATAGTAGCTAATTAAAGAAAAAAATGATACAAACTTACTTAGAGTATATGACCTCAAATAAAAGAAAAAGAAAAGACCCCAAAATACATATCTTAAGTTTGTGATTTGTTTGGGTAGTGGAACTGTGGATAGTATATTTTTCCTCTTTATGTTTTCCGATATTTTCTTTTTATTTCCTCTTTATAAGGATGAGGTATTCTTTTTATATTCAGAAATGAATTAGATACACAAAGATATTTTTAAACCTATACTATTCCAGGCTTTTGAGTGTATAGAGCACAGCCTTTCCCTCTGGAGCCCATGCATTTATCCATGCACCCATTCATACATATACTATCTCACTTTAGCCTTTATAACAACTTTGGTTTGTTAAGCAGTGATTATTTCCTAATTAATAGCAAGATTACAGAGGTCAAAAAAGTGAAAAGACTCACCCAAGTTGCCACCATTAGGAAAGAACAAATCCAATTTCTCAGACTCCTATTAGATGCTTGCCATTGTACTGCACTTGTTGCTTCTGATATTGGACCTTATTAACACAAATAGTGCATGGTTTCAGGGCCACATTTACAGATGCAGTTCTGTAAAAGTCTTCTTCATGAAGTTTTCTCTGGGTGTAATTGCCTCTTTTTCCAAATATATACAAGTTTTTACCTTTATCTAGTTCTTAGTTTACTAGACAATAAGTAGTATAATGGCAGGTGATTTGCCTTTTCATTCCTTAATCATATACATATCTATCAAAAATTAATATTTTTATACATTCCTCTAGAATGTAGTAAAATATTGGTAAACAAGACAGAAAAGGTCATCATTCTTGTTTTGTGTATCAAAAATAATTCAATTTCAGGGAGCCTGAATTGATGGACTAAAGATGGTGCTATGAATAGACAATATTGGGTAAATACGGCAATGTGGATGGTGAGATAAGGTGAAGAGATTGCATTTGAGAATTTAATAATGAGAGATGCCAGTCACACATAGAGCCAAAGAATAACTGAGAATGCTAAGGCCATGAGGTAGAGAATTGTATGGCCAGGTGAACAAAGAGAAATGAAGGCAATGTTTCTGGGTTATAGTGAGCATGGGAGTGGTAGGCTAAGAAATATGTAAGATTACATCATGAGTTTGCAAAACAACTGGGCTGTTCTATGCAGGGAAATGGCATAAGCTGAATTATGTTTCATAATGATCAAAAATCATTGTGCGGAGACTTGGGTTGTAGGGTATAAGGATAGTACCAGACACCTATTGAGGAGTTGCAATAGTAATCTTAAAAACAATGATGACTTGCACTGCGGTTATAAAAGTGGAGAAAAAGAAATGAGGAAATAATAATATATATTTTGGGGTCTACTTGATTTTGTTTTATAATGTGCTACCATCCCCATAAATTGGTTATATGTTATGCCATTTACTAAGCCAGAAAATACTAATGAAGAGATTATTTGGGGATAGGGAAGAGAATCAAAAAGTTATTTCTACATACATTCAGAGTGAAAAGAATAATTTATAGTAAAGTAGAAATATCTAACCTATAGTTGTATTAAAAAGTTTGGAGCATAGGAGACATTTAGAAGATGTACTGAAATTTCTGGGCTTGAAGACATAGAGCATATTTAAAGCCATAGCCTTGGATGGATCACCTAGGGAGTGGGTGGAGAGAGAAAATAGAAAAGCTTGGAGTACAGCAATATTTAGCAAATGGAGGATACTGAAAGTTTTGCCAATATGCTATATGAAAAATTAGAAGAAGGAAGCAGCTGACAACTGTGTAAAATATTATTGAGAAGCTGAGGAAGGTAAAGATAGAGCTGTGGGGGACAGAAACAAGATCAGAGTGGTTTAAATAGAATTTTTTGTTTCAAGAAGGCACACTGAGTAAAGGATCTTTTATGTCTATTCCCAAAGGCTCAAGTAATATTTTAGAAAATAAAGTTTAAAATGTATAATTCCATACTTACAAAGAGAGAATGGAAAGATCATCAGTGGAAGAGTAAATTCAATAAATTTTTTGGAAGATGATTAACAAACGGATGTGTGTTTCCTAAGGATACAGAATACAGTTACAATCTGGATAAAATGAGAGGTCCAACTGCAACATGAGTGCTGAAAATTGTATATGTGAAGCATAGATGTGGTTGAGGGTAGGAAAGAGAAATGAGGCAACAGACAAATCTATTAGTTGACATGTTGAAGAGCAGAACTCTCACCCCTCTCCCTGACATATGTTTTGGAATATCAAATTTTATTTCTAATATTGTTGGATAGAAGTAATGAAATGGAGATAGGAGGGGAAGGTGACATGGTGCATAAGAACAGTGCTTCTCAAACATCAAATACATCAAAATCAGCTGGCAATTTTGTTAAATTGCAGATTCTGATTTAGTAGGTCTGTGTTGGAGTTCTGCATTTCTCATAGGATTCTAAGTGATCCCAATGCGATGGTTTAAACCTCACATTTTCAGGACCAAGGCACTAAAGGGCAGTGGGTAAAAGGGAAATTTAAACCACATGCTATTAAGTGATTAATCCTGTAAAGAGTGAAAAGAAATGTAGCATTGAACCTTTGGAGAACTTTGAACAATGGGTTCATACCTGGGAAGTTCTTATAAAATGAGAACTTCAGAAGAAGGATGAGTCAATCAAAGGGATAATTGGTGACTTCATTGGCAGGCAACAGGAATAACGGGGAAAACAGTGCTCAACAGGGGAAATGCTTCCATGTGGGTGAAATTTTCTTTTCACAAAATTCAGGTATTTTCTGATATAACTTTCTGAATGCTACCAAGCATTTACCTTGAGTTACCCAATATTCTCCCTACTTTCTTCCAACTGGAATGTAGAAATAAATAAAATTGTGATCTGTACAAAATCAGCTAAAATTACTAGTTAGATGAATAGGTCACATTTTTCAATATCAGAAAGAACAAGGGCAATAACAATCAATATGGGATCACAGGAGCTCTTGAGATATTTCCTACATGTACATTTTAAAGTTAGAACAAAATCTTATACTCACATTTTGATGCATTCAAAAGCCCCTGAGAATTTTATTGTATTTTCTTATTAATATGACCATGGAGAAAAGCCTACTACTTCCTTAAAATATGAAAATTCTTTAATGAATTAGTTTCTATAGATCCTTAAGATTTCTGACTCACAGGTAATACTTCTTAAAACTTGCTTTCGTAGCTAATACTAGTTAATATATGATGTCAGATAGTATTACCTAAGAGAAAAGCAAAACAATATGAATTGAGTTATACAATCAACTAAAGGGAATATGTAATTTGCCATCTATATTTTTTATTTCATGAGGGAAAATTGATGGTAGTATCCACAGTTAAAGGAAATAAGTACTGTTTCAATATATAAATGGGAACCAGGTTTTTTTCTATTTATCCAATATGGATAATAGATAAATATCTATTTATGGAATTTATCCATAATAGAATAAGGGGATTTTTAGCAATATGCATTAAAATAATGCATTTAGACTTATACTTTATGTTCTATCCAATTAATTTCCATTTAGAATAATACATGTAAGCTAAATTTGCTCTTTTTAAGCTTTAATTTTTGATTTATATATTTTGGGTCTGGATGTTTACTTAGATTTTCTATCCTTTCTAGTACAAGGTTCCTGGTATTGGTATATAAGCAAAATAATGGGCAAGCTGTGACAAAAGTCTATTCAAATTAGTAGTTTAATCTCATCACCAGATTTACAAAGTTGTCAAATAGTAATAATCTGATACGACTCAAATAACTGAACCAAACAGAGTTTCTCATCTTGATAAATGACCGCATTCACCCACATTGAAGCAATACCAGTATCTGTGGCTGTTGATATTTCTTTCTGAAATATTTTGGGCCACTCACATGATAACACTTGTGACAAGGCCAAGAATTTATAAGACAACTGGCTGCTAGAAACAGAGTGGAGCTCTGTGGGCTTGCACAGGAGAAAAAGTTAAGAAAAGCTCAATTGAATTTGTATTTTTATTATTCATACTCTGAAACAGCTCAATTTTAAATATCAAACAGGTATTCTTGGTTTATATTTCCCACATACTTGAAGGTTAAAAATAGTGCTCCAAATCAGGAGTCTGATTTTCATGTCACCCTGTCAAACAGTTGCTGCCTTCAGCTATAGAAGTACTTGCAGTCTTGGGAGTTGCAGGCCCAAGTTTAATTGACTTCACAGGACATCCATTAGATAAAAAGAAACCCTGTGTTGGAAGGAGATTGTCCCAAGGCAAATCAATAAGGTTATTTTGGGGGCTCTAAGTTTGAGATGGAGTTTCCTCTAGTTCATTCTCTCATATGCATCCAAAAGTCCATTTTTCTTGTGAGAAGTCTATGACCATATTATCGCACTCTTTGTATGTATTATTTCTTTGATCTTTAAAGGATAGCTATAATTAGGTTGGATTATTTAAGAATATTGTCGGATGACTTTAAATGAGATCAACTGAAATCCACTTTAAATTAAGTAATAATTTATTTAAAGTGATCAATTTGTTAAATGTTTATGTTGTAATAAGAAGAGCAGTACTTCTTCTGAATAAGTTTGTAGTAAGCAATCAAAGATGGTTTGATTATTTTCTCACTTCTTAGGTTACTCTTTCCAAAGATAAATATCTGATATTTGATATGATATTTCAATTCTCATGACAAGATATATTATGCTTGATTTCTGGATCTGGTTGATTTGTACACAGTTATGTACTAATCAATGTTTCTAAGTACTTGGATATTAAAAAAATTAGTGAATTCATTATTAAAAGATTTTTAGATATTGAGAGCAAAGAGTTTAGCAGTTATTAGAGACTTATTAGGAACTGTGAAATACTAAGACTGAAAACCCTCCCAAAATAGCTTATATTCAAATATAGGAGATTTTGAGTAACATATACTATCGCATCAAGAGGACTTTTCATATGCCATCATATATATTTATGAGACATTTAAGGGAAGAAAACCTCATAGTCCTTCTCAAATGTCCTCGGATTTCCTCAAAGGTGAATCGTTCTTCTACCATAGTGAGACTTCTTTAAAAGCTATTTACAATGAAAGTTTCCTCCAAATGAAAACGGTGCTTCCTGCTTCACATGTAAGGTTTTGCTCTTGAAGCATAAGTCTTAGTTATTAAATAATCACAAGCTTGACAGTGAGGAGAGCAGTTTATGGTAATATTGAACTTTCTCCTGCTTTCTTGTCATATTTGATTTCTTTAAACAATAAAAGAAAGTTTTCTGATATCTAGTCACATAGGCAATGACAACAGGTTATTCAAAAAGCCAGCAATCAACTTGTTCAAAAACCATGAGATTTCTAAGTCACCAGGGACCACACCAATTTCCATGTAGCAATATAATATAATATAATATAATATAATATAATATAATATAATATAATATAATATAATATAATATAATATAATACAATACAATATAACATAATATAACCAATAATTTCCTTTAGCCATCACATCAAACTTTAGTTTTGTTTCCTAACAATGACTATTTTCATGATTGCTGGATTTAATGCTATAGTTAAAATTAATCATAGCTAAATAGGAAGCAATGATTCTTACCACTCCTCTTAAAATGTCCATTATCTGGGTGAGACTTTCTTCTTACAAAGGAAGTTATAGTCTGTTCAATCCATTCAGTTTCCATACATAGCTAGCTCTGTATGCAGCATGAAAGTTCTAGTTTCAAAGCAACAAATTTCCCATTTCTCCAACCTTGTGAGGTAGTACTTAAAGGTGTCTAGCCAGTCCAAATGTAGAAGGTGGGAACTCTCTTCCCAAGCCAGGGCAAAGTTTGACCTGTGTATATAAAAGAAAGGGTATACTTTTATTGTTTTATTTTATTTTGTTTACTCATTTTCAGATTTGAGGAATAAATTCCTAGACATAAGGAATAGAATTCTTTTTTTAAAAATGAATCATTGGTGTGTTTAGTTTCCAATATTTACATTCTTTTAAAGCTACATTGTTTGCTGTATGGTTTGTCCAATAATGAGAATTCTAGTCATTCTCATAAAATATACTATTGTTTATTGAATTTCAAGCACAATATATATAGCATGAAATCAACAAAGCACCTGCTAGTTTTTCCCTTTTACCTTGGGGACACTGCCATTATAAAAGGACAGGTAATCAAAAGCAGTTAGTCTCTGAGACATCTTTCCACATCATTTTCTCTATATATACCTCAAACAGTCACTCTTGAAAGTATGTTTTCTTCTATAATCATTTCACCTCTGCCTTCTTCGTTTCCTTTTTCTGAGTCCCCAAGAACTTTGAACTGTGGTGATCCATCCTTTCGCTGTTACAGAATAGTACCTGCACACAAAATGAAGTTTTCAAGTGCCATATAGTTTTACCAGAAAGTGTCATTGATTTACTTGTATCAATATAGAATTCCTTGATTAAGCATTTGATAAATCCCCACTGAAGCTGCAAAATAAATCAATCTTTTACTGGAAAAGCCTGAGAGAAGGGTAAGTGAAGATGCTATACATTAATACCTGCGGGAGAGTTACTAACCTCTGTTCTCTGGTGATCAATCACCCCTGCTGGCTTGCACTGACAATGTCTGGAGGTCAGCTGGTTAATGAGACAGCCCTGGGCAAGTCCTTCCCAGGATGACATTGTATCAGCCAATCATTAACACACGTATTAGACACCAAGATCCATTTGCTACTCTTAGAAGAAAAATTATGTGAAATATATCTAGAGCAGATTAATGATTATAAATGTATTACATAAACACAATGCAGAAACATAGGGGGTTGCTCCTAGTGTGCTTCCATTTGGAAGAATTAAAACATGCCGAGTTTTTGTTGTTGTTATTGTTTTCAGTGTCTTGCTTGAATATACAGTTTTTCTTTTGTCATAGCATAGAAAAGTAACAATTGAGATGTTGCATCATTTCCAAATATGGAAAAATAGTGGATATCTGAATGAGGAGTTGATTGAGATAGTACACATTAAATATGTTTCTCAAGTGTTGTTATCTAGAAAATGGCTGTTTGGAAGTTATCATTATAGGAGTATGTGTACTTTAGGAACATGAAAAAGAAAAAGTAAAAAGAAAAAGAAAAATATTCATCTGGCAGAGTTCTTTCCCTTCTTTTGGGAATCATAATTTTAACTATTATCAACAGAGATGAATTAAGATGAAATTTTTTCTTGTTTCTTCTGAAGAAACAAAATAAAACTGAAGAAGTTGGACCCAATACACATTTAAGTTTTGTTTTTAATCTCTGATAAATATAGCAAATTATTTAACTTAATTTAATTGATGTAAATAACAGATATCATTCACACTTACATCCTTAGCAAGTAGCAAGCAGGTGCTCAAAAACCGTTTTATTTAGCAGTTTATTTTCTTTATGACAATTTCAAATAATTCAAAACACATACAAAACTGATACTTAGTACTGTCTAAATAAGAAAAAAACTTTCTACTTTTGGCTTATATCATGCTTTCATCTTTGATACTGAATCATAAATTAATATCAGATAAAACATATATTTTCATATATCTGACAGGCTCATGAAAAATATGAACTAGAGTGGTCTCTGAAAACTTTTAACTTCTGAGATTTTGACGTAATTTTTTGGTAATTTCCTTTTTATTCCTTCTTGAAATACTTCTATGGTGTATCTAATTAAAGTATTTTTTGTACTGTACAATATTCATTTGTTTGTAAATCTAATTCCTACAAGGTGAGTTTAAAAGTATATGCAGCTTAGATACTTGTGCATTCAATTTCATAGAATGGATTTGGAAATAATACTTCATTGATGATAATATATATGGTATCTCAAAGAAATGGCTTATGAAATATAGCTTAAATCATAGTTTTGATAACTTCACTATATTTAAAAGTATTATTAGAGATGCTTCTTTTTAATGGTATATATTTCCTTTAATAAATAAATATCATGCCTTAATGTGAAGTTGCATAACTTTGAGGCTTTCTTATTAGATGCCTTTCTCCCCACCTTTAATGGCTCCCTCATCTGCCTGCTCATTGTCTCTGTTTGTCTTTTTCAGGAGGCACCGGGAACCGAACCCGGGACCTCCCATGTGGGAGGCGGGCATCCAACTGCTTGAGATACATCTGCTTTCCTATTAGAAGCCTTTTAAAAATAAGTTTTCAAATTGTATATAAAGAGTGAGTTACTTTTACTTACATTTATTAACCAAAGTATTTTTGTGTGCCTACTTTACATTTTCATGTACATTATTTAACATAAAACTGATCTAATATCCTTTGTATCATATGTACCCTGTGAAAAGTTTTATTTTTCCAAAGATGGATACACCTATATCTCACATCTCACATGCTTTTTTTTCAAACTTTATTTCAAAATTAAAAAAAAAAATAACAGACAAAAGGCAGTTCAACAAGTTATGGTAGCATTACTCCAAAAAAATTCTCTCCAGGCACTTTTATCTCATATGATACTAAAAAACAGTCTTCAGAAAGATACAAAGATGAACATAGATTAGCTAAATGACATAATCAATGTCTCCTTGCTAATGAAGAAAATGATGAAGAGAAAAAAATGCTTAATCATATTCATATCTTACAACATCAAGCCCCATATTCTTTTTTTGACCTTTAGCATTAATAAATTACCTTCTTTGTTTTTGCTACAAAAATATTACAATATTCTTGTTAACTATATCTATAATTTACATTAGTTGCATTTCCCCCATATACCACCATAGTCTTAATTCCTTGTAGCAGAACATTCGTATTATTAACCACAGTCCTTATTTATTGCCAAAATCACATTACACCTTCCCTATATGCTCTTACATGATGTGGTTTTGTCACACTCCCATCAAATGTTGGACTCAAATTGCCTTCCCTTTGCATCTGCTCTGGACTTCCCAACTCACTTGTCATTAATAGAATGAGGTGGAAATAGCACTGCATACCTT
>PVKH010006517.1:0-20976 GCA_004027955.1 Chaetophractus vellerosus | reverse complement strand
AAAAAATATCTTCTCTACTTCACAGTCTGAACATTGTCATTTCTGGGTGCGATGTCTAAGTAGAACTTACCCAATAGGTGGCAGAACAATGGAGAGTACCTGGAACAATTCTGATATCATTAAACTAAACAGCTCTGATTTAAGACTTCTTGCTATAAGCCTTAATTACTGTTCTTGTTTGTGTATGGTTGTGGTCTTTGGGTTTGTTTGTTTTCTCTGCTACAGAATCTAATTGACATAACTAAGTACTGTTATTTTCATTGCCGTTTAACAAATGGAGACATACAGTCTTAAAATAACTTGCCCTTAGTTGTGCAAATTGTAAAATGGAATGATAGAATTCCAATCCAGGTATCTAACTCTTGTATGATTAACCATAAGTGTTATGTCTCTGGCATGGTATTATTCTTTCTGATACTTAATCTCTAGTTTCAGTTCTATAAAAGCCTCTTTTAGAAAATCTAAAGAAGCAAGCCTTAGAGAAAATGTTACTGGCTAGATATTCTAAAGAGCTGGAAGCAAAGCACTATATAATTTGTCCTTGAGAATATATCAGGGAAAGAGAAACTCTCTCTACTAAGATAAGGTTAAAAAGTAAAAAGGAGCCCAATATATAAATACAAAATATCATTAAACCCGTTATGATGAGGCCATCGGGCTAACTGCCCGACACACCAACTGCACTCTCTCTAAACAATCTCGGTAGATACTTTGAAATTTAGTCTTTAATTCTCTAATGTTAGGGATTGTAAATTTACCATTTGTTCAGTTGGTTTTATTTATATGATTTCCATTACTCTACATGTTCATTAGTACATGTTTCTTTCATTTCTTACTAATGAGGAAATGAGTGCTTGCCCTTTTTCAAAACTCCCTTTACATGTTTGTGTGTATTGTGCCTCTTTTATTCACCTTTCTGGAATAAACCCATTGACTCTTCATGACTTCAGATGCCTTGTTATCCCATCATCATCTAATTCTTCCTAATGAGGTATTTTTCCCTTTTTTAAAATTATCTCCTGCCTGTGTTTCTTCTTCTGAGATGAAATAATAGAAAGAAAAATGGAAAGCTTACTTCTTGTGCTTAAAATGACATATTCCTAATAATTTGTATCACTGTTTACTTCCTTTCTATTTTTTAAAATCCAAACCCTTCAGGTTAATAACTTAGTTTGACTCAAATCTGGAATGCTTGGCAGTGTGAGGTCAGAGTTAGCTACAATTTCCAACCAACATCAGGAAGGAGAGTTACTAACTTAGCTGTGACTGATGAATAATATCTGACTTAGCAGAAACCACTTGATCATACAATACAGTTAAACATTGTGTTTAGGGACCCTGCTCTAGCAGAGAGAGTGTGAGCTCCAGATCACACATTCAGCTCAAGCTCAAGTCTATCTGCCTTGCTATCTAGAGATGTGTACCTTGTTCTATCTCTTAATTTACTTCAATCTTATGTTGGGGGAAACCTTTTTGTTCCAGGGACCTTTTACTTTGCCACAGATTATGGCATGTGCACTGTGGTGGATTCTCTTGTTGGCCCCAATTAACGGCCTCCCTGCAGCCATGCCCTTTGCAATGTGACTTTACAGCTCCTCCCACCAAGACCTGGAGCCTATTCTCCTAGTCCTTGAAACAGAGCTGGCCTTGTGATTTGTTTTGGCCAATAGCATGTGGCGATGGCATGCCAGTTCTGAGCCTAGACCTCAAGAGGACTTGAGCACTTTCACTCTCTCTCGGAACCTACCTTTGCCATGAGCTCAAGCACAGACTAGCCTGCTGGAGGATGACCCAGAGCAGAGACGAATCATCTCCATTGAAGATCTCAAACAGACCACCAGCTAATACACAGGCATGAGCAAACTCAGCAAAGATCAGTTGAGCTTGGCCCAGATCAGCGGAACCCAACCTATCCTAGACTATGGGCAAAAGTAAATGTTCATTGTCATACACTACCGTGGTCTTCTGGTTGTTTAGTAGGTAATATTATTTTAGCATAAATAACTGATACAAGCCCATTTCTAACTATTAATTATTAAATTATCCATTAGGTTCTACGTATGATTTCTTAAATAATCTCTCTCGTTTTCTGATCAGGATTGCTTGGAAGTCTATCTTCCATTTTATTAAAAGATGTGACACTCCTTACCTGTCACAGAGAGGTCAAGGTCTGGTGTTTTACCTGTGAAGGAATCTGCCCAGGAGCCAGCCAGGCTGAAGTGAGTATCTAAAGTAAATACTATCTAATGGATAATTGCCAGGTTCCACAAATTTGCCTCACTTGTTATATCCATTCCACTTTCCCAGTCTGCTAAGTTTGTAGGGCTCCGTTCCTTCACTGACCTGATCCATGAAACCACTGCAAGCACTGTAAGCCTTTTGACCTCACTTGATTAGTGGAAACATGTGCTGTCTCCCAGCCAAGCTTTGATCTAGAGGGATGCTTCTTAGCTAGAGTAATGAGAGTAATCACTATTCCAGGAACAGCAACAACTTGTTGATAAAAAAGCCTTGTCTGCTGATTTGAAGTGAGAGCAGATTTTTCTTCCCAACTTTGTATTTTATACATATGCACACACACACACACAAACACACAGAGGGGAGAAAGTAACATGAAATGAAGTATCAACCCCAATAATACCTAGTTTTCATAAATACTAAATTCATATTCACAAGTTAAAAGAAGTAGTACCCCCTACATTTGAAATTTTCCATGGAAGCCCAAAATCTAAGCTGCTGATTTTTTCTGCCTTAACACCAGTTCACTAAAAATATAGGCTGCAGAGAGGGTAGTTAAAAAGAAAAAAAATCCTGGCATTTTAGATTGATGCAAATGTATTATCCCTGAGATACTTGCAAACACTAAGTTAGTTAATTTAGCTGAGATAGACAGGCCATTTGGATAAAGAGTGAACTGGGAGGGTGACTAGCAAGAGTGAACTGGGGGGAGTATGGTAGAAATTCAGGGCATCTACATTTCAGGAAACACGGTAAGGATATCTGACTTAACACCAGAGCATGTTGGTAACAGATTCTGGGACATTTTAATTGGGGAAAAGAACAAAAAATGTATAGCCAGAATGCAGGATCCAAAAAGAAACAGCCAGGTGCAAGGGGATGGTGGGCTAAAGTGGAAAACAAGAATGAAAACAAAGGGAGAGGGATGGCAAGAGTTTTAGGAAGGCAAGGACCTGATGGTGGTAAGGAAAGGAAAGGGATGAGTTCATAGTTGACGCACCACAAACAAGTGAGAATGTCCAAAGCCATGAGACATGGTCACAGGCACATGGCTATGTCTATGAGTTTATGGGATGATATTTATAAGTGACTTCATTGATTTCATCCTATTATCTGAAAGTGGGAAACAAACCAAAATGAATCAAACACCTAAAAATTAGATTTTCTTAACAAACAGTTGAGAATAAAGGCTGCATAGATTTATGAGAGATATGCCAATATCAGTATCAGTATGTAAGCAAACTGTTTAACCATCTAGGGAAGAATTCATCGTCTTTGAGGAATAGATGAGTGTCTTAGTTTGCCAGGCTGCTATGACAAATACCACACAACAGGTTGGCTTAAACAACAAGCATTTATTACCTCACTGCTTCAAAGGTGAGAAGTCCAAAATCAAAGCACCTTCATGGCTGTGTTTTATCCTGGGAGTCTGTGGCATTCTGGAGCTGGCTTGCTGGCTGCAATCCTTTGGGCTCCTTGGCTGGTTGCATCTCTGCCTTCCATCACATAGTAATTTCTCTCTCCCTGTGTCTGCTCTCCCCTGACTTCTTGTGACCTCCTGTGTGGCGTTCTTTGACTGACTACATCCAAATTTCCTCAGTGCATAAAGGACTCAATTAATAGGGATCAAGGCCCACCTGATTCAGTTGGGTCATAGCATAACTAAAAATACATCTTCAAAATGTCCTATTTATAAATGTTTCACACCCATAGGAATGTGGATTAAGATTGAGACTGTGTCTTTTGTTGGGTACATAATTCAATCTACCACCAACATCTTGGTAAACTTCTTACTCCTACTCCAGCTATGATGCTGTTGCAGCATCAGACTTCCTGTTACCAGGTTCCCAGGTAACCTGCTTCCTTCTCTGACTTCCCAGGCCCGTGCTTACTACACAAAATGCAGGCAAGCAGGATTGAGTCCATTCACACAGGGCATAGCATTTGTGATTGCGTAGCCTCCTTTGCCATGTGCTGAAGATGGAACTCGATCCACCCAGCTCACACTCTAGTTCTTTACCTTATAATAATCATGATTAGATGTATAAATAGAAACCATTTCCCAAATCTAATGGGCTTTATGCATCACAGACAGTGAAGTACTTGAC
Source organism: Chaetophractus vellerosus (assembly GCA_004027955.1). Classification (NCBI taxonomy): domain Eukaryota; kingdom Metazoa; phylum Chordata; class Mammalia; order Cingulata; family Chlamyphoridae; genus Chaetophractus; species Chaetophractus vellerosus. The sequence goes on along the minus strand of PVKH010006517.1, from coordinate 16,630 downwards.
ATGTTATCTCTAAATACATTTAATCGTAGTTATAAAATCTACAGTGTAAACTCAAGATTTAATATTTTATTTGAAAGGTATATGGCAATTTTTAGTTCTATGCCATGATAGATTTCATTTACTTCATCTCCTTTCCAATAAAAATAACACTTTAAATATTAAATATGGAGGTTTTAAAGCTATTCTAAAACTGTCAAAAAAAGGACATTATATTTCATGCATATAGCAGCATGCAGAGACCCACCATAAATTAAAACCATGATTTCTTGAGAAAATTTATAATTGGATTTTGTTGAATCCAACTTGTTAAATGAAGTTCCTTGTCATTAACAGTGTACATATCTGACTTGGGACCAGAATTTGTATTATTATAGATTTTGTGAATATTATCTGCCTAAATTTAGTAATCTCATCATATTCCAAGTATTTCTCTATCTTTTAAACAATAATTATCGTTTCTTTTAATGAGAAATTATTGGTGGCAATGGTATTTAAAATAAAAAGTTTAGCATTTCAAATCTCATCCTTCTGTTTCTTACTCCACAAGAGAATTCAGCTGCTAGACACTAAAGAGAAAATTAAATTTTTCTCCGATGTTTTGTTCTTGACTTGGTCCCTGGACAGATGCACATATTTCACCAAGCAGACACTAAATTATCCCATATACAAGAATGAGATATTGTCTTAGAATCCTATTAAATTTTTAAATTTCTTAAAGAATATGTGAAACAATGCATATGAGACAGGCTACAAAATGTTATCCCTAAAATGATTTCTCTCTTTGAAGCAAAAGTTTAAACACTCTGAATATTTTTCTAAAAACTAAAGCTCAGCGGTCAAATAAAGCAATCCCAGGAAATTCAGATTTCTGTGGGGTCCTCTGCAAAGCCAAAAAACTGTCAGCAATGTAGTGGTCTGAGTAGGGACATGTTTCACATAATATTTTTGTGACTAATACTATTCCTTAATAAAATTCCATAAAATTATTTCTCCAGAATTAAGTAATCTAAATAAGAGACAAAAACTGGGTTGCAAGTTAACCATTACAACATTCATTTCTCTATTGTTACACAAATATTCTTGACAATATTTATTTGAAAGAATGTACAAATGAATATTTGGAACATATAGATTGAATTTAATTCATGCACTTTAACACAGTAAATGTTCATATCTAAATGTATGATTATACTCAGAATGACAGACCACTGAATAATTTTGCAAATTCGGGAAAAAATAAAGAGAAGCTAATATTAAAAGTAAAACATTTTATCTGAATTGTTTAAAATGCATTAACATTACATTATAAATGTCAAATATTCTATTTCAGTTTGCCTGGGTTTAAAAGAAGAAAAAGAAAAATCGAAGAGGGAAAGAAGGAAGGGAGAAAGGGAGGGAAGGAGGGAGGGAGGGAGGGAGGGGGGGGGAGGGAGGGAGAAAGATTAAAGTGATTTTCAAATTGGGAAACTAATATTTTGGAGTGGTGTGTTTTTCCAAATGCCTTAAAAGTTCTTTTTTGTGTAACCAGAAGGTAATTGAAAATCTAAACCATCTCCAGTGAAAATCAAAACCATCTCCAATCAGATTTAAAATTAAATGTGTGATTAAAGTATCTCCTTGGTCTGTGAGAGAGATGAACAGAGATGATAGCCTGTATTAAAGTAATACTTGGTAAATATGACAAACTCAGTCTCTGCAAACCAGTAAATTGTATATGTCTTCAAAATAGGTATTTGGGTTGATTTGACCCATATATGAGCATATTTTCTCTAGAGCTCTCAATCGCAATGCTTCCTGTCTTCTTATAGATGCTAAACTGAAGTGTGAATTTACTTCTACAGTTTAAGTAGGAATAATTCAACTAAGACACTTTAGGGCTTCCCTCTGAGCTCTCTAAACACCCATGTGGGACATAAAATTATAATGATTGAAGGAAAAACCATAAACCTGTCAGTTTTCTACAGGGCTGCTGATGCACAGTACCAGAAATGGGTTGGTTTTATAATGGGCAATTTATTAGGGTACAATCTTACAGTTCTGAGACCATGAAATGTCCAAATCAAGGCATCAGCAGAGATACTTCCTTACCAAAGTCAGCTATTGGTGATCCTGATATTCTGCCATATGGCAATCCAAGATGGCAGCCTATCTCTGCTGAGGTCTCTGCCTTCCCCTCCAGGCTCACCGTGCCCTGGAGCCAGCTGTGGGTGATCAGACATAAGGCTTGTCTCTCTCCAGCACTCCTCTCTCAGTCTTGGTTGCTCCACTTTCTTTCTGAGTTCAGCTGTGGGCTATAAGGCATATAGTTCATCTCTTCAACCTTGAGCTGTTCTGTGAGCCCAGTCTCTTAGGGGCCTTGTGCTTAAGCTTTGGCTGTAGTGATCCTCAAGTCTTCTCTTACATGGCAGGTCCAAAAATGGCAGCTTCCTTCCTCTCACATGACAGAATCAAAATGGCAGCTTCATTTTTCTCTGTCTCTCTCTCTCTTTGTGTCTCTGTCTATATAAAGCTCCAATAAGAGGGTGGAGATACAACCTGAATCACCTCATGGATGCTATCCAATCAAAAGGGCCCCACACCCACAGGAATGGATTAGTTCTAGAGCATAATCTTTTTCTTTTGGGGATTCACCAAATTCAAACGGACACAGTACCCTTCCTCTTGTTTTTCTCTTAGCCTAAAGGTGTGGGGAAAGGCTCATTCCCTCAATTTTCCAAGCATTTACTAGCTCATTCCTAGGGGCAGAGCAGTGCTAGTGGGATTGGTGGAGTCAGGATATTCAGTGGGTCCTTTTTAAATGGGCATGGAGTGGGTCTTAAAGGCAGGATCACTCAGGCTTCACATTCTGCCTCATGAGTGGGTCAGAGGACCGGAGACATTTCCCACAACCCGGGTGGGTATAGGTGCAGCCCTTCTCTCCCACTTTATTATATTCTCTCTCTCTCTTCCATATGGTTTACAAAATATCCCTTACCTTCCTGGGCAGCCTGGGACAGACATTTCTCCTATGCTCCCAGCTTTCCAGGCAGTAGAACACACTGGCAATATGCAGCTCACAGTTTATAATGTCATCCGCGAAAGGTCACCATGTCACCCACAAAAGGCCACCATATTATTTAGGCATATGTTACTTGGTTAAAGCTGTTTCACATGCATCCACCTTGTAACATTTCAGATCTCTCAAATTACATGAGCTTACTTTCCATCAGAGCATCTTTATATCTTGGGATAGATATTGAGATAATGAGGTGGGACTTAGAGCTCGATTCCCTGCAAATTCTCAATCACAGATTGTGATTTGGACCAGAAGACCTAGACTAGCTCCCTACCCACCTGCTTCTTGATTTAAAATAGCCCTGCTGCAAAGCAGATGGAGCCTGAAATACAGTCTTCAAGAAAGAGGACAGTACAGGGAGGGCAGGCAAGGTAACGAGCTCTGCTCAAAAGTTCTTTTACTTGGCCTGTCTTTTTTTCCAGATGAAGATTGCCACTATGGTTTTCGAAATTAATATCCAAAAAACTCTGACTCTAAGCATGTAAGCTGCTTATCAAAATAGGTAACGTTACTGAGATTATTTTGTCAAGTCATAGATGGTTAATGATAAAAAATGAGGTCTCACATTTAGACAGGTCAGCCTCAGAGTGCAAAAAGTTTATATACATGCATGATTTGCCTCATCTAAAGAATGCCATGAGTAATTCTACTTTTGTGAAGGAAAATGCCAACTAATTCTCAATATCAGCAACTTTTTGAGTGAATTAGAATTGCCTCTGAAAAATTATAAAAATGACATTAATTTTTAGAGACAAACAGTTTATTTGGAATATCTATGTTGTAAGTTCAGAATGCCAAACTTTAGAAGCAATTAAATCTTGGTGGAAAATTTAAGTTCTTATTGAAGACACCATGTAGCACACCACATTTGTATATAACTTAGATAACATCATCCTTCAAGGTTTCTAAATAAACAGCCCCTGGTAAAAGGGTGAAGTTGAGGTACAGAAATATGCAGAAAAAGCACAGGCCCATGGGAAGGCAGAGCCAGCATTGAGGACCTTGAGAATTTTATATATGAACACAAAAATTGAGAGCAGAAACAAAATTTATTTTATCTTTTAAATATCAGGAAAAAAGGATTATCTGTTTTATGTTATTTTATCCCAAAACACATTTCTTATATACTATAATAACTTTGGCATGGACTCATCTCACATAAATTAAAATAAATTTCAATGAAATGTTTCAAAAAGTCAGATGAAAAGAAAGAAAGGTGCTCATTTCTTGAGCTTTATCCTGGCTCATTTTGCAGGTATTATAAATTTTAGGAAAATTATTAATAAGCTGCTCAATTTATAAAACAGTAATAAGCAAATGAGATCAATAAATCATGTATGTATCAATATTCTACTGTGTGTTAGACTCAATGTGTGTGTGTGTGGTGCATTGAAGAAGTGGAATTACAGAATATTTTTAAAAATATTAACTGCTCATGAGTGACTATAACAGTTTAATTCAGGAGAAAAGAAATAAGTATGGGAAAAGTGATGCAGAGTCCAAGATAAAGGTGGTAAGGAATCCCAAGAATGTCACTAAAGACAGATTTGGGTTGTTAAATTTTTCAACATGAGAAAATTCATTCTTTGGTTGCTCTTTTGAGATTGTTGTATTAGCTTCCTATTGCTGTTGTAACCAATTATCACATATTCAATGGCTTAAAACAACACCAAATTTTCATCTTGCAGTTCTGGAAGCCAGAGGTCCAAAATCAGGTTTGCTAGGCTAAAATCAAGATTTCAGCAGGCCTGTATTCCTTCTGGACTCTCCAGGGCAGGATCCTTTCCTAGCTTCTAGAAAGACGCCTGCATTTCTTGCCTTGCAGACTCCTTCCTCCATCTGCAAAGCTGCAGCGTAGCAACTTCCAGCCTCTCCGACTCTGTTCCCCCTGCCCCTCTCCTATAAGAGCTTTAGTGATTATATCAAACCTACCTGGGATAATCCAGGATAATCTCCCCATCTCAGGGTCCCTAACCTAACCACATCCACAAAGTCCCTTTTGCCTTGTAAAATAATATATTCACAAGTGCCAAGGACTAGGACTCAAGGGCATCTTTCTACCAACAAAAAACTGGCCTGGCTGTTTGCTTTGGTTAAAGAAATGGAGACCTTCATTCTGTACCATACACGTGTGTATACACGTGTGCACACACCTCCTCCCACGCTTCTGTTCAACCACAGAAATATGCTTACTCGTCTTTCAAGGGCCAATGAAGGATTTGATTTGATGGTGAAAGGAAATTTATTTCCTTGGGGAAGCACAAACTAGGGCAGTGATTCTAAAATCATGGCCAAGGACATCAGGTCGTTTCTGAGGATCTTCTTTTCCTAAGAAAATCCAAAAGAAGTATATAATGCTGTTAGCTTATAGTCAACATGCAGATTAAAAAAGAAGAAGAAAGTAAATGTTATTTACTCTAAACAACTACTTATGGTTCTGCCTGCTTTTGTGTTTTTTTTTTTAAAGATTTATTTATTTTATTACATATCTCCCCTTCCCCCCGCTGCGGCGACGCGCCGAGAGTGGTCACTGAGCAGGTGCGGCTTTCCCCGCTTGTGGGCGGTCTCTGCGTCCGTTCACGGCCGGCTTTCTGTTCGCGGGTGGCTGGCTGCGCTCCATCCGCGGGCGACCTGCTCTGCCCGTGGCGGCTCTTGCCATGTCCGTGGCAGCTTCTTGCCCTGCCCACGGCGGCTCCGGCCTGCCCATGGCGGCTTGCCATTCTCAAGGCGGTCTGCCCGCTAGGAGAGGTCCCCGGGAACCGAACCCGGGCCTCCCATGTGGTATGCCAGTGCCCTATCCACTGGGCTATCGAGCCGGCCCCTCTGCCTGCTTTTGTAGAGCTTAAACAGAGTCATAACTTCTCTGGAGAGGCAATGTCATGCAGTGGTTGAAAATAAGTCTCTGGAGCTGACCTGCCTAAATGTGCACTCTAGTTCTACCACTTTCTACTTGTATGACCTTGGGAGAGCTTTTTAATATCTCTGTACCTCTGTTTTCTCAACTATGAAATGCTTATAATAATAGTACTTATTTCGAAAAGTTATTGTGAGATTAGATGTGTTATTCCAAGCAAAACAATTCAGTGTAAGAATTTCTTACCGCCTGCTATTTTCTTATTTTCTAATATTAAATGAGTGATGGAATTTTTAACATTGTCTTGACTTTAAGACCATGGAATGTAATAGGGTTGCGAACACTATTTAATGGAATTCTCCCCTGGGATGGGAGAGGAGGGGAAACTTAGTTTTAAAATACTCTCCCATTTAAGGAACTTTTGAGCATATTGCTGCTAAATTTAATATTGTCGCCTCTAAGAAAGGGCTCAGCAGATACTGTATTTTGTTTTAGAAATTTTGCTGCTGCAGGCTGAATGAAATTAAATTGATGTTGGTAACTACCCTGTGGATGAGAGGTGATCAAATGGGTGAGGTAAGACAAATACAGGGGAATCCTGGTCATCGAAAACTAGATTCAGCTGCAGCAAGCCCAGGTGGTATGGAGATAGAGCAATCTATAATTAAGTTAAATATAGAATGAAAATTCCCATAGAAGTAGTAGCTTCCATCTGTATATAACTTCTCAGGTGAAACAGAAGAATTAATATAAATGGCTCAAATCAATTAAGTGGATTTAGTCAAAAGTTACTTGGTTTCAGGAATTTTGCACTATGGATGGAAGGAATCCCAATGTATTCTCTGACTTCAATGTCTACAACCTCTCCAAAGAGGTGAATGCTTTCCCAAAGAAATAAAGTTAAAAGTAACAATTTCCTCAATTTCCACAGCAGCCACTTAAGGAAATTCTGCTCTAAACAAAAGCCTGATAACTCCTTCCAAGCATCGTGTTTAGATATGATAATAGTCTATAGAAACAATGCACCCATATAAAATCTGAATGTGGGAGTAGGTATATTTTATTATCTGGGGCAAATCACTCAGAATAGGTGGGTCCTTGTATTAGTTACTTACTCTGCATAAAAAAAAATTACTCCAGAACTTAGAGGCTTAAATCAACAAACACATATTATCTCACAGTTTCTGTAGGACAAGAGTTTGGAAGCAACTTAGCCAGGTGATCTCTCACAAGTCTGCAGTCAAAGTTCTGGCTTGAGCTGCAGTCATTTCAAGGCTTAACTGAAGAAGGATCCACTTAGGGGTTCACTCACTTGACTACTGGGAGGACTCAGAAGATCTTTCAAGCCCTCTCCCATGAGCCTCTCGACAGAGATGCCTCAGAATATGGCAGCTGGCATCCCCGGGCTGAGTGATTCAGCTAGAAGGGAACATCCAAGATGGAAGCTACAGGTTTTTTTATAAGCTAATCTCAGAAGTGACACTCCAGCACTTCTGCCGTATTCTATTCATCAGCAGCGAGGCATACCAAGAGGTGTGGAATATTGAGAACTATTTTAGGGGATGCCTAACACTGTTACCCTGAAAACTTCTCCTCTGAAATTTACCTTCCTAAGGAAGTGACAGTGCTTTTAATTTAGTATTTGAGTATGTTGAAGCTAATTACTTTAAAGATTAATATTTTTGTCCAAATTATGACACTTTAAACCCATTCATGCTTTACAGACTCTCCAGGTACCAAGCTCATTAACATACAGGTTCCATGGTGCCTGAGTCAGCCTTGGTGAAGACAGAACATGCTTTTGTGCTATTCAGTTCTCCCCCGGTGACTGGAATCCATCAGTTGATTTATAAGCTTCTTCCTTGCTCCGGGGTTTTCTGATCATGGGCCTCTCGGACTTTTGGTCCCTCAATTGTAGAGCCGCTCCATCTGCCAAGTTGGCCTAACGTAGGAGCCAGCTGGCTATTCTCTCCCTTCTCTGGACCAGGGAGAACCCAGAGCACAGCCTCTCCAGAGCCAGCCAGCCAGGCCCCAGCAAACCAGCCAGAACTCTGAAAATTTCCAGAACTGGCCAGCCAGCTTGACATCTGTGTTCCAGAGCCGGGGACCCTCAAGCCTCATTTCAAACCTGCAGGGCTAACTCTTCCTATAATACACAGCTCTTATTTTCCTTTTCCAGTCTTCTTCCAATATCTTTGTAAGTTCATAGAAAGAAACAAACTGTGTTATGTCCAACCTTTTGTAGCATATATAGTTCAGTGCACTTTTCCAAACCAGAAGATCCTTATTACAAACCCTCCAGCAAGATTCTGGGTTTTCCAGCACTCAGTTCCACACAACTGAATGAGAACGCATATGGGAAAGCATCAATTTATAAACTATAAGTAAAGAAATTTATAAAATGGCCATGATAGAATGAAATGTAGTAGCATCATCATTTCTGTTATTTTTATACAAATATTTCAAATATTTTCCCATGATATGCCTCAGAAATAGTTGTCATTTTTTTTTAAGCTCTTCAACTCGCTGTCCTGATTTTGTGATAATCAGGGTAGGCTAAACATTCACTATATTAGAAACCATGCATGTGTCCCCCAGACCTAGTTCTTCTCCCTAGGTCTGTTTTTTAGAATGCTGGTGATAAACTAAGCCTGATTTATTATATGACCATCCTGTATGGGAAAAGACTGTAACTTTAGGTATCTTTGGTCAACCTTAAGAGATATAGTGGGGGGACGGATGTGGCTCAGGTGGTTGGGCATCCGTCTCCCATATGGAGGGACCTGGGTTCAACCCCCAGGACCTCCCGCTAATAAGAAAAACATAGAAGATGCATGGGCCACCAGGCCCCATATGTGGGTACGCCGTCAAGCCCCACGAGCGGGTGAGCCACCAGGCCCTGTAAGCAGGTGAACTGCAGGCCCCGTCCGAGGGTGAGCCGCCAGGTCCCGTGTGTGGGTGCACCGCCAGGCCCTGCAAGTGGGTGAACCGTCAGGCCCTGTGCATGGGTGCCCCACCAGGCCAGGCAGTAGGATGCAGTAGGACGCCTCTCTCCCACATCAGAGGTTCCGAGGATCAAATCTCAGTAAAGACAGGAGGAGAAGAGGAGAAGGATGAGAAGAGAGGGCAGGAAACAGACACAGAGAGTTGCCCAGCAAATGGACACAGAAACAGCAAAAACGGTGGGGGGCGGGGGGGTTAAAATGGATAAAAGTAAATAAATAAATAAATAAATCCTTAAAAAAATGTGTAGGGGAAGAAGGTTCAGACTATAGTTAGTAGTAATACTTTGACGATGCTCATTCATGATTTGTTAACAAATGTTTCACAACAATGCAGGGTGTTTGAGGGGTGGGGTGATGTGTAGGAGCCCTGTATGATGTTATGCATCTTTGTTTTGTAAGATCACGATGTTTACTGAACACTTATAGTTTATGTATGTTCATGTATGAATGATATACTTCAATAAATTGTTTAAAAAATAAATAAATAAAGCTCTTCAAGTTCTTAAAGTAGGTACTTTGGAGAAAACAAGTTTTTAATGACTTCTATAAAGTTTGAGACAAAACAACTATGTAATATAATGCTTATATCCATGTTGAGGCTGGATGCCTTAGAGATAATTCGAGACCTGTTTCCTCACCTCTCTGAGCTTCAATTTACACATCTTTGAATACTTGCTGATATCACCCCTCTTTCATGTTTGTTGTGATAAGGAAATGAAATAAACAAGAAAACCCCTAGCACAATGTCTGTTAGCTAACAAATACAAAATTAATATTTGTTTCCCTTGTTGGAATTGTTGCTCATTTTTAAATTTTAGATGTTTCTTTAGAAGGCAGAAAGGGGAAAATTTCAGGTCTTTGCATATGTCCTAATCTTCAGACTGTCATCCAAAGATAACTTTGTAACTCAGAATGTGAATATAGCTCCTTTGCAAGGAAAGTTGTTTCTCTTCTACCCTTTGTTTATTGGGTGATTTGGCTTAAAATTAAAGTTCTTACTTGAGTGCCGCCCATTGAAACCATTAGGACATTTTTTTAATGCTTCAATATGATGATATTCAATGTCTCCTTTGTGAGAAATCTTAAATGCTTGTTCTTTCCGATGCTATGAATCCTTTTTATTCTTCCTCCTCTTAGAACTCACTTACATTAGCAGTATCTTCAAATACAATGAAGTGGAGAGGAGACATTTCAATTAAATATTTTGGACACTTACTATTCATGACACTGTCCCACATTGAGCAAGTGACGCATTTTGGATAAAAAGAGAAGAGGAGCAAAGATATTTCAGGAAGGCACCAGTGTTGAGGAGAAGTGTGAAAGTAGAAATGCAACATCACATTCAGAGGCTAAGATTAGGTGACCTGAGCTGGAACATGTGAAGTGTGTGCCAAGTGAATGGCAACATGTTTCCTCATATAGATATCTACTCTGCTCTTTCTCAGATCACTCACTGCCAGACAAAGATCTCTGCCAGATTTCTCGAATGAATTTTCTACGCCCATTACATCTATTTCCTCTCCACCTACTTCCCCCTTCATCCACCGTAATCTGCTTTCCATTTCCAACAATGTGCCAAGTTCATACTCATAAAGGTCACCAATGACTTTATAATTGCTGTATTAGATGAACTTCTCTCTGTTTTTATCGTATGGGACTTTTTCAGTGTATTTGAAACATTCTCTTAGCAATCTCTTTTCTTGGCTTCTATGACATAAATTCTCTCTCTCTCTCTTTCTCTCTCCCTTTCCTTTCTCTCTCTTCTATCCCTAGTTATTTTTCCTGGTTATCTCCTAGAAAAATAACTTACTTTATTACTCAACTCAAAAGGCCTGTCCCTCAAGGCCTTTTCTCTCTACAGTTTCTGCCTTGGAATGTATCCACTTACTTAGCCTTAATTATACCTTATATTAAGGAAGGTTGCTCTTTCCTAAAGTCCTCCCATGGCTCATTGCTACTCTGAAGCACTGCCTCCTCACTTTAGTCCTTCATGCCCTAGCCCAGCATAACTTCTGGCCCACCATACACAATCAAAACCTCTCGGCTGAATGAAAGAATGAGTAAAGCAAGGAAGCCAGCAACCCAACCCACCTCTCTCATTAGTTTTCTAGTCTTTGACATGTCTACTTCTACAGATCTCAAATTCAATGTTTTCAAAACTTGAAACAGTACCTCTTCTTGGAGTATACTTCCCAATTTAGAGTTTATCCTCTTAGTTTCCCACTAAGACAAGGATTTTCTCCCATGATAGACTGCAAGCTTCTTTAAGTCAGGATTCATTTCCCCCAGCTCTCAATAATAGTGAAACCACCTGTGCACATGCATTTTGACTAATTATCTAACCAGATGACTAGTTAAATAGTAAACACTAAATTGGTAGTATAACTTGGGCCAAATGCTGGAGAACCAGAGACCAAATGTTTTCTCTGCCAGAATGAACTCCTCCTCCTTGGCCTTTACCAAAATCCTTCTCGTAGTATATACATACAATAGAATATTATTGAGCTGAAAAAGGGATGAAGTTCTGATACAGGCTACAGCATGGATGAACCTTGAAAACCTTATGTGAAGTTAAATAAGCCAGAAAAGCAAAAGGACAAAGATTTTATAATTTCACTAACCTGAAACCTCTAGAATAAGCAGATTCATAGAGACAGAAAGTAGGAGGGGCAGGGATGGGCAGGGAAGATTGGGGAGTTACTGCTTAATAGGTAAAGAGTTTCTGTTTTGGGTGATGAGAAAGTTTGGTAATGGATGGTGGTGATAGTAGCATGATATTGTAACTGGTATTAATGCCGCTTAGTTGTACACTTAAATATGTTTAAAATAGCAAATTTTATGTGTTATGTATGCAAGCACAATTTTTTTAAAAATCGTTCTAAAAGTGCCAATTTCTCCATTAAACTTCTCCCAAGGATCCATTGAGCAGATGACAGCACATTAGGATCTATTATTATAGTTGGTTGGATATGCTTTTGTCTACCACATCATCCCTCAAAAGTAAGATAGCTGAGGTCATAGTCACATATTTCTATTCTTTTTAGAAAAATACCTTGCCCCAGAATAGGCATTTATGGTTATTTGGTTGAATTGACATACCAAGGGCTGGAGCCCACAGATATTATCAAAGGTGTTATAAGTTCAAGAGGACTGATTGGACGCACCGAGAGATATGTAGCCGTGGGGTAAACCACTGACAGCTTATCTCAGAATGCCTTTCTCTGCTCAGGAAAGGAAGAGATGGAGTTTTGGATGTCCTAATGTCCTCTTCACAGGAACACTGTTCCATCATCTGCTCCCAAAGGGAAGAACCAGACGAAAAGCTGCCCTCTGCCAAGCACCCCCAAATCCAGATCCATGACTAAACTATTGAACAGACATCCAAATTCAAAGACCCAGGGTAACTTGCCCTGTGAGTATTTCCTGTGAGAACATGTCTGTTTAATAACAATGTAACAGATGATAAGGCACTAGTCACAGAGAGTTGGTCCAGCCTGTGTTAAAAGTTGATGATAATTACCAGACTAAACAAATCATTAGAAATATGTCCCTATCTCTAATCTGGATTTTAAAATACGTAAGTGTAATTTGGGAATTGAACTTCCAGGATAACTAGTACCAAATGGCTTAGCTATAACTGTCTTTCACAAAAGTTTTCATATATTTTTTCCATGTCAGGGCAGATAAAATTTGAAAATAACATATATTTGATGTCTTCTGGAGATTCTTGCAACTGTCCCTTAATTATTTGGAGAGGAAAATGAGGTGAAAACTATATACCAACATATTTTACATACTCTTGTCCTGTACATATGTGGACACTTTTCAGACACTATAGGTGAGAAACGATTGTGAACAATTTTTTTTGTTTTGTTTTGTTTTTAAAGATTTACTTTTAGGGAACCAGCTGTGGCTCAATTGGTAGAGCCCTGGTTTACCACATGGGAGGCCCTGGGTTCGGTTCCTGGGGCCTCCTCAAGAGGGCAGGCCGCCTCGAGAAGGCAGGCCGCCGCGAGCAGGCAAACCACCACGCAGTGAGCTGACTCGGCGGGATGCCACAGCAGGGGGAGACAAACAGACACAGAAGAACGCAAAAGCAATGAACACAAGAACAAGCAGCAAGGGGGGGATATATGAATAAAAAATAAATCTTTAAGAAAAAGATTTATTTTTAATTTATTTATCCCCACCCCCCTTGCTGCTTGTGCTAGCTGTGGCCATTTACTGTGCATTTTTTTGTGTCTGCTTGTCTCCCCCTGTTGCATCAGCTTACCGCGCCATACAGGCTGGCCTGCCCTCACCAGGAGGCCCCAAGAATAGAAGCCGGGTCTCCCATATGGTAAACAGGAGCCCAATCACTTGAGCCACACCCGCTTCCCGATCATGAATGTTTTAAAACAGATTTTTTTTTTCATTTGAGAAGTAAAGTAAAGCATTTTTTTCTGTCAAAGAAAAAAACAAAAAAACAGTTGACCTATTCTTCTTTTGCTTTTTCCATATCTAAAATAGCATTCATTTGAAAACAAAATAGCATTCATAAGATCGACATCAAATTTCCCAGGACTGGGTAGCAGTAACTTAAATTAAGTCTACCCATTAAGGAAACCTATATTTCTAACTCCCCTAAAAGGTGGTACAGGAATAAATTGAATATTAAAAGATTCAAAACCCAGGCAGTATTTTTATTATCCAAGAGATATGGAGTAACTATTTTTTCCTAAAGGCTATTTCACTTTGAGACTTTCATTTTTGCCCTTTCCATAACCTGTACTATGTGTTTTTTCCTAATGTCATTTTTCCTGGCTTAGAAGCAGATTAACAAGAATAGAGTTTAAAAAAAAAATAGTGCAGGTGGGGAAAGCAGGGCCGTTATGTCACAAGTGACTTCAAATGGAAGAAAAATACCAATTCCACATTTCATCCTGAAGAGAGAATGGAAATTTAAAGATCATGTTCACTAAATTTCCCTTCATGCCCACAGTTAACCAAGGATTTCTGTGTTTGATTAACCTAGCATCGATCCAACTAAGAAATTGTTCCTTCATAGAAAATAAATGGCTGTTCCAACACAAAATGAAGCAGTGTGAATCCCTTCTCTTTTGTCAGGCTGAATCTTATAAATCCTTGCAATGCTAAGGAATTGTCCAGCTGATTCTTTCACCTGAGGATCATTAGGGTAGTGAATAAAGAAACCCTCTTTCCTGCTGATTATTATGCATAGATTAGTCTCATTTTTCAGCCTTCCGTTGAAATATTTCCGTCTCTAATCTAAAAGGCCATCATTTCTGGATGCTTTTCACATATTTCAAGAGGTATTATGTCTGTCTTCTCCACTTTAACTTTCACTTTAGTAATTTTCACTGAAAATAGTCTTCTTTTACTCTAAATTTAGAGTGGTGTGGATTCTCAAAACCCAAGTTTCAAAACTAGCTGAAATTGTCCCATTTTGTGTCCTTTGCAATTACCAAATATCAGCTGAAATGTGCAAGGATAGCCTTTGAGGAATGTTTTAGATGTTTCTTTTGGAAGTGGGGAGTAGATACAAGAGAAAAGAAAATATAGTATGCATTTGATAAGTAAAGAAATTTTCAAATTGCTCTTTAACTGTTCAATTAATATTAGGTATTACTAATAATATCTCACTGTGCCCACTTTCAACTCCTCTGACCCTCAGTAAATGTCTCCATAATCTGGTTCTATCTACATAATCATTTCCAGTTACCAAATACAATTTCAAAAGTTAGATCTACAAATGTCAATCTCTCAATGCCATAATATGCCACCAATCTTCTGGTTGTGTTCTCTCAATAAGAATTTTTAAAATTATGCACTGCCAGTAAACATCAATATATCATTAGTATTAGAATCACTAATGTGAGAAATACCTTGATCAGTTGAGAGAAAGAAGCTACCCAAAATGTAACCAGTTTCAATGGCCTCATGCACTTGTTGAAGCTCTAGATTTTAATTTAAGTAGATCTCGCTTCACTGGCTCCATTACTTTCCTTTCTGATGATATTTCTTTCCAGGGCTAGTGTTACATCAGCACCCACGGTTGCAGATTCACAATAAATGATCCAGAATATATTTTCTCCCATTAACAATCACTTGGCAACATCAGCCAAAAAATAAACTCCCATGCCACGTGCCCAGGGGGTGAAAGAATTCAGGGTGGGCCTGATGGAAATTACACCCTGAACCTACAAGAAAATATGTTCAGCCTCTTCTGTTTCCTTTTGCTTTGGTTTACATGGGAACCTGTGTTTGTAATGGAGTTTTGGGTTAATCATCTGTAGATGGAGTCTGCATTGCCTGTGTTTTCACATAACTCCTTTTCATAATATTTATCCAAGTAGTGTTTTATGCCTTTATATGAATTTTAATTGATTTCAGTCTTACCAACTAGATTTCAAATACCATGAAGTTAAGACAATTTTTAAAATTTTCTTTGGTTTTGATTTTGGTTTTCATTTGTTTGTTAGTTTTGCTCACAATGTATCTGTACTGTATCTAAAAATGTCTAAGCATATGTGTTTTAAAAATGTCTGTTTAATTAATTAATTAATTAGGTTTTCATGTTCCCTTAGGATTCCTGAGAAGATGCTGTATCACTATATTCATTTAAACTCCCCCTCATTCCTTTCTCTGATCTCTATGCCTTACTGAACAAATGGTTTTGTTGGAAGTCACATAGTTCTACAAACTGGGTCTCTCAGTACACCTCCACCCAAAACAATCACTTCCAGTATTATGTCCACTACAATCCTTGTCTTTTTTGTTCAAGAAACACTGTTTCTTCTACCTTTTCTTCTGCAACATGATTTTAATTCTTCTTAAATATATGCTTCCTTCCCTGAATGAAACTTGCCCTGGGGAAGAAACCATGTAGGAGAAATTTCTCTTTGATCTATGTTACAAAATTTTCAGAGTTGTTTCCTCTTGCACAAAAGGGAAAGTTTTACCATCTCTAAAATATGGCAAATGACCTTACCCATCTTTCTTTTACCTGCCTATATTTCTGGCCAATGCTGAGTGTCTTCGCTTACCAGATTTGCTATAACAAATACCACACAATGGATTGGCTTAAACAACAGGAATTTATTGTCTCATGGTTTTGGAGGCTAGAAGTCCAATGTCAGGGTACTTGGCAGGGCTTGCTTTCTCCCAGAGTCCATAGAATTCTGGTGCTAGCTTGCCACAATCTTTGGGGATTTTTAGCTAGCATCTCTGCCTCTATCACATAGTGATCTGCCTCATTCTCTAGTGTCTTCTGGTTTCCTTTGGCTTCTGACTTCTACTGTGCCCAGTTTCCATTGCTTATAATGACTCCAGTCTTATGTATTAAAGCCATCATAATTCAATTTGGCCTCATCTAAATGAGATCTTTGAAGATCCTACTCACAAATGAACCCATACCCTAACTAATAATATCTTCAAAGGTCCTATTTATAAATGGGTCCATACCTTCAGAACATGGATTAAGACTTGAACATGCCTTTTGTTGGGTGCAATTTTCAATCCCCAACAATTTTCCCCCTGGCCTCCCATAAAACATGTTCTTCCTACATGCAAAATGCATTCATCCCAATACAATATTCTAAAAGCTTGGAGCCATTTCAATCATGATTCTAAGTCCAAAATTCCATGGAAATCTGCTATGGATGGGGTCCATCCTGGGGCAAAATTCTATCAATGGATTCGTGAAATCTAGAAAAT
>PVKH010006516.1:0-20989 GCA_004027955.1 Chaetophractus vellerosus | reverse complement strand
GGATACTTATTTCATACTATGCGTCAGAATTGAATACTACTTCATTTATTTTCTTGCTCAAATTGTTCCAACTTTGGCCATTAGGAGGACTTTCATTTGACTCCTGTGTCCCTTTGTCATACCCCCATCAATTTATGTGTGTGTTGTTTTGTTTTGTT
The DNA here is from genome assembly GCA_004027955.1 of Chaetophractus vellerosus. Taxonomy (NCBI): domain Eukaryota; kingdom Metazoa; phylum Chordata; class Mammalia; order Cingulata; family Chlamyphoridae; genus Chaetophractus; species Chaetophractus vellerosus. The sequence continues at coordinate 20,831 of PVKH010006516.1, read as the reverse complement.
TTAGCATTTCCTGACATTTTGCCACTGTAAGATGCTCCTGACTTATCTGGTATGTTTTTTTTTGCCTCAGTCCTAGAATCAGCCATTTGGCTGAGGCACCCTGGTTTCTGTTATTGAATAATGGTGTTAGAAACCAGTATCTGGAGGCTAGGTATGCTTGTTGCTACTGGTGTGTTATTGCATCTATGTCCTCTCAGCTAATAAAGCAGAAAAATAAATGTATTTTTACTAATCCCTAGATATTCACGTATCTATAAATATTTTGATGTGTAACCTTCTACATCTATGTTAAACTAAACATAATTTCCTACTGATATCTCCACATCTAATCCATAACATAGATTATTCCAGCCTTCTTTCCTTGCTTATTTGAAAACTTCCACAGCAGTGAGAAACCTAGCTCCATAGGTTTACTTAATTAACTTAATCCATTTACTTAATTGTTCAATTCCAGTATACATGTATGGTGGTATCAGAGTTGTTAACCTGTATACCTGTGAAACACAACTGTATCAGTTAGAGTACAGTTCTTCTTATGTACAGTTCCTTTTGCATTAATCTTACAGATGTGCACATTTCTAAAGTTACTTGTGTTAGCACCTTTTCCTCTTAACCTGTTCAGTGAGGTTGTTTCATACATTTGTAACACAGTTAGATTGTTTTTAGATTTTTTTTTACATTTAGCATTCCATCTTGGAACCCTCCAATATCCTAAATGATTTTTCTTGCATTAAGTTTTACTCTTGTGCTGTAAAGTTTATGGATTTTGATAAATGTTGTGTCATGTATCTACAATGTATCATAAAGAATAGTTTCAGTAATCTAAAGAAAATCCCCTGTGCTTTATCTATGCAATCACTTCCCCTAAAGCCATGAAAACCACTGATTTTTTTTCTACCATCACTATAGTTTTGCCTTTTCCAGAATGTCATATAATTGGAACTGTATGTAGCCTTTATAAATTGGCTCCTTACACTTAGCAATTTACATTGCAAGTTAATCCATGTCTTTTCATGGTTTGAGAGCTCCTTTCCTTTTATTGCTTAATAATATTCCATCATATGGATGTGCCTGAGTTGGTTTATTCATTACCTATTGAAGGATGTCTTGGTTGCTTACAGTTTTGGTGATTATCAATAAAGTTTCTATAAAACATTTGCATGCTGTTTTTTTTTTCTTTCTTTTTTTGAGGGGAGAGGTACCAGGGATTAAACCCAGGACCTCATAAACGGGAAGCAGTTGCTCAACCACTGAGCTACATCTGCTCCCCTGCATGCAATTTTTTGTGTGCAGACATAAGTTTTCAAATCAGTTAGGTAAGTAAGAGTATGATTGCTAAATTGTTTGCTAAGACTATGTTTAGTTTTCCAAGAAAATGCCATTTTACCTTACAGAGTGGCTATACCACGTGGCATGCTCACCAACAATAAGAGTTTTTGTTGCTCTACATCCTCACCAGCAATTGGTATTGGCAGTTTTTGATTTCTTAAATTTTAGCCATGTGTAGTGGTATCTCACTGTTGTTTTAATTTTTAGTTCCCTAATGATAAGTGATGTGATGTTGGCATCTTTTCATATACCTAATTGTCTGGTGTATCTTCTTTGGTGATATTCCATTCAGAACTTTTGCCCATTTTTTATTGTTATTTTGTCATTATTGAGTTGTAAGAGCTCCCAGTATATTTTGGAGGTAAGTCATTTATTAGATACATGTTTTGTAAATATTTTCTTTAGTCCATAGCTTGTCCTTTGATTCCCTTAGCAGTGTCTTTACAGAACAGAAATTTTTCATTTTTATGAAATCTAATGTATCAACTTTTTTCTTTCATGGATCATGCTTTCAGTGTTGCATCTGAAAACTCATTGCCAAACCCTATGTACCTAGATTTTCTCCTATATTTTCTTTTAGGAGATTGATAATTTTGCATTTTACATTTAGATAATTCATTTTGATTTAATTTTGTGAAAGGTGTAAGGTCTGTGTCTAGGTTAATTATTTATTATTATTATTATTTTGCTTATGGAGGCCCAATTATTCCTGTACCATTTTTTGAAAAGACTATCCTTTCTCCATTGAATTGCCCTTGCCCTTTTGTCAAAAAATCAGTTTATTAAATTTGAGTGAGTCTAATTCTGAGTCCTCTATTCTATTCATTTGATCTATTTGTCCATTCTTTCCCCAAAGCTAGACTTTCTTGAACACTATAGCATTATAGTAAGTCTTTAAATTTTGTAGTGAGTCTTCCAACTTCGTTCTTCTTCAGTGTTGTGCGGGATATCCTAGATCATTTGCCTTTACATATAATATTTAGAGTCAGTTTGTCAATATCTTGCTGGGATTTTGATTGGGACTCTGTGGAATCTATAGATCAATTTGGGATGGCTTGACATTTAATAATATTGAGTCTTCCAATCCATAAGCACAAAATATCTCTCCATTTAGATTGCCTTTGATTTTTCTCATCAGTTTTATAGTTTTCCAAATATAGATCCTGTACATATTTTGTTAGATTTATGCCTAGAAATTTTTTGATGCTATTGTAAACGGTAATTAAATTAAAAAAATTAATTGTTAATTTCTGGTACATAAGAAGACAATTGTCTTGTGTATATTGATGTATGCTGAACCTTGCTATACTTAAAAGTTACAGGAATGTATTGTTGTTGTTGTTGATTCTTTGGGATTTTCAACATAGACAATCATGTTATCTGCAAATTAAATTAGTTTTCTTTCTTCCTTCCTGATCTGTATAACTTTGATTTCCTTTTCTTATCTTTTAGCTCTAGCTAGAACTTCCAGTATATACTGAAAAGGAATGGTGAGAAAGAATATCCTTGCTTTGTTCCTGATCTTAGGGAGAAAACATCCGCTTTCTCACCATTAAGGATGATGTTAGCTATAGGGTTTTTGTAGATCATCAAGTGAAGAAGTTTCCATCTATTTCCAGTTTGCTGAGAGTTCTTATCATGGATAGTTTTGGATTTTGCTAAATGCTTTTTCTGCATCAATTTATATGATCATGTAATTTTTCTTCCTTAACCTATAGATATAGTGGATTACAATGATAGATTTTAAAATGTTGAACTGGCCTTACATACTAGAAGTAAATTTCACATGATTGTCAGGCATAATTCTTTGTATACGTTGTATTTGACTGCATTTTGTTGAGGATACTGGTCTATAGTTACCTTTCTTGTAATATTGTATTAGGATAATGTTGACCCCATAGAATGGCTTAGAGGGTATTCCCTTCTGGAAGAGATTGTAGAGAATTAGTATAATTGCTTCTGTAGATGTTTGGTGGAATTCACCAGTGAAACCACCTGAGCCTGGTGCATTCTATTTTGAAAGGTTAATTATTACTGATTCGATTACTTTACTAGAGATAGGCCGATTCAGAATATTTATATCTCTTAGTTTGAGCTTGAGTAGTATATGTCTTTTAAGGAATTGATCCATTTTATCAAGTAATCAAATTTGTGGGCATAAAGTTGTTCATAGTATTTCTTTGTCCTTTTAATGTCCATTGGATCAGCTAAAGTGCTAGTCAAGAATGGTTAGTGGCAGAGACGTATATTAATTATCAATTACAGCCTCAGGACTGGCTGTAGCAGTTATATATTATAACTTGATTCACTAATGCCTTTGCAGAGATTGTGGTGGCCACCACTTTGAAGGAGACTCTGTAATTGTTTGGATGTGAGATAGCAAAAGCTTATTTTAGTGGTTCAAGGGGTAGGCTGCATCAGACACATCTTGTGTACCACCTAACATCCTTTCAGCTTCTCCTCTTAAGGTGAGATAATCGGTTCTATTCATGCTCCAGCCAGCCTTGTGTAGGTGCAACCTGATGGGGCTTCCCCCTGGGCTTGCACTGCAAGCCTCTTCCTTTATACTCTAGGATTTCTCTGATGCCGTGTGTGGGGTGCACTTGGGAATCCATTTGGCACTGATACAGGCACAGTATATGGGGCAACAATTGCTCCACAGTGAATAGAAGCAAATGGATAAATGCTTCCTCCTTTATTTTTCTGAGGTTGATGGCCTTGAGACAGAATTCTCTGAAAGACCCATGAGATTGAGCATCCAGGCTCCCCTAACATTCAATAACATATCTTTGTATTTGTTTTTGCTTTTTCCCTGTGTAAATCTCTTTCTCAGGGTTTGCTTTTGGGGGAACCCAAAACTAATTTAAAAAAAAAGCAAACTTAGAAAAAAATTTTTATTTTCTCAGTCAAAATTGATATTTTCTAAATTTTATATAAACTGAGAATGAAAGCATCTTTAGAAATCTGCTTTTTAATTCTAACTGTCACATATAATAGTAACAACAAAATGGGAACCATGCAGACACAGTAAGAAGACAAGTCCTCTACCAACCAGACTGTAATTCCTGTATAGAAATGTAGAGCTGCCACAAAAGTTCTGAAATCTGGGGGACCAAGCACATATACAAAAATGTAGCCATTCTTTAGCCATTGAGAATGGGGCTGGAGGAAGATTCTAGCCCGGTGGTAGAGTTTGCACCATTGGATTTATCATTGGGGATTTATCGTTTTTAAATAGCATTATATTTTTCCTACTATTTCTATTTGTCTCACGTGCTGACCATTGATATTTCAATCATATATTGAAGAAAGCGAGCCTTGTGCTTCCTCTAACATTTCTTTCACCATAGTCTGAACAGATCCTTTACTAAAAATGTGCTGCCTTTTGAGGCTGTGCATGTTCCCATAATCTATTGCAGCATAACGAACCACCCCAAATATAATGGCTTAAGACAACATTATTTGGGTCATGAATCTGCAATTTAGGCAGGGCATAGTAGAAAGTTCTTCTCTCTGCTCCGTTTAGTATTAACTGGGTGGCCCAGAGGCTGAAATCATCCGAAGGCTCACATGTTCTATTACTCAGGGTTCTCCAGGAAACACAACTGGCAGTAGATATTTTTAATAAATATCATTTGATTTATTATAGGAATTGGATCATGTGACTGTGTGGATGGGCAAGTTTGAATTCCATAGGGCAGGCTGCAAGCTGGAAACTCCAATGAAGGTTTCTGATGAACTCCCCAGGAGAAGCTGGCTGGCTGAAGTAGAGATGGAGAGTCTTCCTTCTGACTGTTGAAATAATCACTTCTCCTTTAAAGGCCTTCAACTGATGGGATGAGACTTCTCTCATTGTTGAAGGCAATCTCTCTAGCTGATTGTAGATGTAATCAGCCATATATGCAATCAGCTTACTGATGATTTAAATCCATGAAATACCCTCACAGTCACAATCAGGCCAGTGCATGTTTGACCAAACAACTGGACACCATAACAAAGCCAAGTTGACATCTGAATTTAAACATCACATATGTCTAATGTTTTATGTTCACTGTCAGCTGGGACCATAGTAAGAGCTGGGCCAGAGTAGTTATACATGGCCTCTTTGTGTGGCCTGGACTGCCTCACAGCATGGCTGCTGGATTCCAACGGTGAGCATTCCAAGAGAAAGAGCCCAGCAGAAGTTCTATTGGTTTTTCTAACACAGTATCAGAAATTCCACAGTATCACTTCCATCTCATTCTGTTCATTAGAAGTGAGTCACTAAGGCTGGTCCATATTCAAGAAAAGGGGAAGGAAATTCCATATTTTGATGGGAGATCCATCAAAGAATTTATGGCATGTTTTAAAACCACCACAATGTGTATGGGAAATAATAGCTGCCCCTGCTCATCATCTAACTATGGAACTATTTATCATATGAGCCATTTGCTTCATGATGCTTGAATTTATTTCTTTAGAGAAACATTGTCCAATAGAATGTTCTGAGATGATGAAATTATTCCATATCTGCTCTGTCCACTATGATCCCACTAGCCACATGTTGCAATATGGCTTTTGAGAATGAATTTTTAATTTTTTAAAATTTTAAGCAATTTAAGTTTAAATACTATAGACCATGGTTAGTAGCAATGCTTCAGTTGTGTAAATCAATTGTAACAAATGTACCACACTAAGGAAAGATGTTGTTAATGAGGAAATGAGTGGTAGGAGGAGGGGGTGGGCTATTTGAGAATCCCCTATATATATTCCTCACCCCCAGATGGCTCCTTTGTCTGTTTGCTTGTTGTTTTCTTTCTTTCTTTTTTTTTTTTTTTTTTGCTTGTTGTTTGTGCTTATTGTCTGCTAGTTGTTTTTTGCTCATTGTCTACTCATTGTCTATTTGTTTTTTCTTTCGGAGGCACTGGGAACTGAACCCAGGGCCTCCCATGTAAGAGGTGGGTGCTAAACTGCTTGAGCCACATCCTCTCTAGCCTATACTTTTGATGTAACATTTATGTAATCTAAACTTTCTTTAAAAATAAAATAAAAAAGAATTTTATCTATCCATCTATCTATCTAGATAAATAGATAGATATAAAAGTTTAAATAGCCACATGTGGATAATGGCTACTCTCTTGGACAGCTCAGCTACAGAACAATAAGCAAATGAATAGAGCACAAATTCCAGTGGTGATGTACGTATTTAAGAGGCTTTCTAGTATAACCTACAAAATAACAGTTATGAACAAACTCATTCAAAGCCTAGCTGCATTCAAATGTACAAATGGGAGATGATTTGGCCTAGAATCCTAGACAGGAGAAATCTCCGAATGTGTGGGTGTGGAAAAGCAGAATAATCACTGGTGAGAAGAGTCAGGACAGCTCTACAGGTGGGCAAGGTGCTGAAATTGTTTAGACATGAAGATTCTTGCTCAACAACCCATCTCTTGACACGGAGTCTCTAGCCAACTTCTTTTGGCCAAAAGTGTGAGGAATCTTCAAGCCTGGATCTCACAGCATGCTGACTTCTGAAATTCCTATGGGTGCCTATCTCTTATGCCCATTCCCCAAGCCTCCTCATCTTCCTTATTTTTATGAAACCTGTGATTCTGGAATGTGTGGTCACAATGTTAAAGAGATTTTGGCCAATCCATCAAAACAATGAGCAATCAGTATTCAAAAAAATTTCTTCATCACCATTATGTGTAGGGCTCTATGCTAGGTATGACAATAAGAATTAGACTCTATCTAAGCATTTGTTCAATAACCAATATCATCTACTTGGTGAGATTTAATATAACATATAACATTAATTGAGAACTTACTATGTGCTAAGTACTGTGCTAGTATTTTTATGAATATGATCTCATTTGATCCTTTTAAGAGCCATGTGACACAGATACTTTTGAATCTATGCTTTACAGATGGGAAGACGGAGGCTCAGTGAGGTAAAATAGCTTACTCAAATAAGACGTCTAAGTGGTAGAGTGGGAATTTAAACCTAGGCTGGATGAACTCCAAAGTCTATGCTCGTAATTACTCAGCTATGCTTACCACCCGTTTTTCTGAATTATTCCCCACTTCTCTGGGGACTCATGTTTGACAAAGTCAAATCACAAGTGCATGGGTAGACTTAGCAGGGTTTCTGAAAGACACCAAGGCATTGGTCTTTGGGGCACACCAGTGAGGGTGATAAATTTACTTGTCAGCTCCAAAGACATGAATAATGGGTTGAGGAAAGACACAAATAGAGGCTGTGAGAAAATCTTATTTTTTAGCATTACTCATTGGAGGGAAATATCTTAAGAACAGCCCATGGATGGCACAAGGTCACTGTGAAGATATGAGAGGTAACAGAGAGACTATTTTGAGAGTCATGGCCCTTCTGTGAAAGTGGAGTCCTGCCAATGTAGTCTACCTGGGAAGGAATGTTGCATTAGAAGTACATGTTGCAACTTACTTAGCTCATTGGAAAGCCTTGAGGAAATGCACTCAAATGCCAGAATTATCCTCCCTGAGACAGTGAACAGATCTGTATCATTATGAAATCCAATTTGAAGGACTTTGATTAGCTTTGGGGTTGGAGGTGGGGATATCTCTATTGAGGGCACAAAGAAAGTTAAAGGATTGGATGGGATGATCATTTGCCCAAAACTCATCATGGTCTAGAGAATAACTGCTCAAACCCTGGATTCAGAGACCTAGATTCGAATCCCTGCTGTGTTCTACATGAGCTAAGTAACCATGGACAACTTGCTTAACTTCTTTCAATATTTCTTTGTTAGCAAAGTAGGGATCATATCAAAAAGTATCTTACAGGTTAGTTGTGAGCATTAAATGGAACAATTCATATAAAGTGCTTGGTGCCATGCCTAGGACATAATAAATGTTCAATACATGAGAGTTGCTCTTATTTTTAAGAGGTCAGTGGATATATGGACTCACAAGCTTGACTGCCTGGATTCGAATCCCAGTTCTCCCATTACCTACTAGCTCTGTGACCATGGCTAGGCTAGTTTAGCTCTCTCTGCCTCGTTTCCCCTTCCTTACAAAATGGAGATAATAATGGTACTCAGAGGACTGTCGTGAGGGTAATGAGTTACCATCTGTCAAGTTTTAGAGGGTTGCCTGGCACTTAGTATAAGGCAATTATTTATTAACAACTTTACTTGTTCACTAGCCCCTTGTTATGCTGCATAAATTAATATTTACCTTCTGTCTCCATATGGTAAGGATAATAATCAGCCAAGAGTTAACAGAAGATTAGCTCTCTGGCAAGCCTACCTGTCAGAGTCTTCAGCTTACTGATGTTTTAATGAATGAGAAAAATGAATACTAATGGCTTTTGATGTCTTTTTTTCTATCCTTACAACCAGCCTTGATCATGAAAATAAAGGCTAAAGATGGAAGAAGGTTAAACTGTAGTTTTATTTTTTCCAATAACTTTAAAAAAAAAAAATCAGGGGTCGTACTATTGAAAGAGTCAAGGAGGGCCTTTGAGAAATAAATAAAACATGTCATCCCATCATTAGTTAACAAGTTAAAAGAAAAAAACACTGCAAACCACTAGGCTGTAAGAAATTGCTCACATACTAAAACTAATCAAGGCAATTTTCAAATAAGATGCCAAACTAGCTGAACTGTCAAACTTTCAGGAAATGGTGTGTTCCTGCTGATGGTAATTCCTAATGCTGAGGAGAAAAGAAAACTAAGTGACAGCGTTGTTTGACTTTGCTAATTTTAAAGGCGGAAGCTTATTTCTGGGTTATGTCTGAGAACTAGGACCACTGTGACCAAAGCTACAGGGGGAGGTAGCAGACTCCAGAGTTTCACCTTAACAATTGTTAGTTGTGTGGACCGGGCTGAAAGTGTGGTGGAGTTAAAGGAGCAAGTCACAGTGGTAAGGGCAAGGTCTCTGTCTGGGTGCAAATCCTAGCTTGGCCACTTGCTAGCCCCGTGGTCTTGGACAAGTTATTGAAACTCCCTGAAGCTCAGGTCCTCACCCCAAAGGGAGCCTAACCGACTGCATCTGCCACAGATAATTTATTATAGATAATGTAGATATTATAGGAAAAGTGCTCAGGAAACACAAGTGGTGGTGGTGAGGATGATGATGATGAGGATGACGAAGGAGCCCAGGAACCCAGAGGCTTCTCACCTCATGCCAGTTCTGTCACCACCTCTCTGGGGGACTCTGGGCAGACCGCTAAATCTCACTCTAGCAGGAACGCTTTCAGTAACCAGTAACACAAAACCCCCTTTAGTGGCCATGACGGCAGGGCGTCCTGTCTGCCTTATTCACTGACTACTGAGTGCCTGGAGTTCAAAAAGCATTTGCTCAATAAACAAATGAGTGAATCTGAGCCTCTCCATACTAGAAAATATGGAGTCGTGACTTAATGCGGCAGTCATGTTCTTCCCCCTGGTAGCGGCAGGGTTAGTTTGAACCCTTTCTTACCTAGTTTGTTTTCCTAAGGAGAACATTAGTCCTCACATTCTTTGTGCTTCATGGGCTCGATCTGAATCTACAGTCAACACTGAGGTCATTGGGAACTTTGTTTTCTGATTGACAGAAAAATATACATGTGGACACAAGAGCTCTGTTTTCCCATATATACAGAGGTATCCAATCCTTTCTTTACCTCCTGCAAGGCTCCTCTTGTATCATTGCCAGCTAATTAACTCATTAAGTCATCTATTAGCAAATAGCATCCATCGGGGCTGGGGAGGTGCTGGGTTGCCTGGTGGATAAAGCAGATGTGGCTCCTGCCCTAGGGGAAGGTACAATCTGCATGGGGAGCCAGATGACAAGGCGATGGCCAAGGGGCCCTGCATGTACTGGCTGTGAGGTGACATTTTGAGGTTGACTCTTTTTCGGTGTGTGGGTTTCTTTGGGATCATGGTTTGTGGGAGGAGGTGGCCCCTATTGGGAGCCAGCTCTTTCACTCAAATGTCGCCTGAGCGCCCTACTCCGTGGGCACAGTAATAACGTCCTTAAACCCACGTTATTTTAGTATGGGCAACTTTATTCATTTTTGTAAATAAACTTTTTATTTAAGATTAACTTTAGATTTACAGAAAAGTTGCAAAGATAGTATAGAGAATTCCTGTAAATCCTTTACCCAGTTTCCCCTAAAATTAACATCTTACACCACTGTGATACATTTATCAATACTAGGGAGTTGACGCTGGTTCATGCCATTAACTCAACTCCAGACCGTATTCATATTTCACCAGTTTTGCCACTAATGTCCTTTTTCTGTTCCAAGATCAAATTCAGGATACCATATTGCAGTTAATGTTTATTTTCAGGATAAAGAATTATAAATTAATTAAAAATGCTTTTTAACTTAAAAAGCCCATCAATATACCAGATTACCTGTTGAAATTGCTTTGTCTCTGTATAAACCTGTGTTAAAAACGACTTAAATATATCAAATAATTTAAAATCACTTAATGTCCATGAGAACCTATGCTTGTCAAAATAATTCACAATTTTTAACCTAGAGACTGATAAAGACAGCAAAATTATTTAGAAGAATTAAGAGCACAAAATTTTTTTGTAGTAGTCACTAAAAAAGTTAAAGCACATTCCAATAAAATATTCTAGCACAAAGTAGCACATTGGCTTACTAAAATATGCATTCAAAACACAAGAAATGTCCTATGAAGACTATTTTTAAATATTGTGATAAACATTTATTTAGGGAAAAAAGAACCCTTCTATTTTTACTGCATGAGCTTCTCTCATTTTTAAATTCCCAAACATTATATATAATTAGGATTTCTTGTGAAAACATTTTATACCTAACGTTCTGAGATATTCTGTGCTAATTTTAGCCAATAATTAATTTTTATGGGCAAATCACAGCTCTCTGAAAGAGAAATGTTGATGAGCTTGATATTTCTGAATGGCGTCTCTCTGTGTTATATTTACCTGAGCTAATCCTCTCTGACCATGCCATGTCTCTACACTTTAGCTGCATTATACCTGAAAGCCACCCCTTAATTGAAAGGAACCTCCCCTTACCCAGCACACACTATGGTGGCAACTGCTTTCAAACCATACTGAAATATGTGTCCATTCTGCACATGGCCCTGTGACTGGCACTGGAAGTAACATAGAGAGTTTTGTAGTATGAGAAGAGATGTATTTGATATTTATAAAGGTGTTGGACATTACATATCAGTATGTTCACTTTAGCCACTTTAGTGTTTCTCAAATTATGTTTCTCAAGAACAGACAGTAGGGTGGAGTGTTACAGGCATGGATGCTGGAGTTCGCAAGGTTTGAATTCTGAGCTCTGCTCCTACCAGCGGTGTGAGTACAAACCCAATTGCTTTACTTTTCCGCACCACAGATTACCACTTTGTAAAATGAGAATAATAATAGTCACAACTCCTCTTGAAGGCTATTGGGAGAAATGTATGATGTTTAAAGCATGTAATACAGTGTCTGGAATGTAGCAAGTACTGCACAAATGTTAACTGCCATTATTATTATTATTAGCCTGTGAAATAGTAATAGGTCTTAGAAAAAGTGTGAGAAACTTTGGGTTTCAAGAAGTTAGAAAGTTCTTTAGTGCATTATTTCTTATGGTGCTTTTCATTTAAAATCTAAAGAAAGAAGACATAGAATGTGAGATTTCTCAAACTTATTTGATCAAGACACCCATTTTGCAGAAGCTACAAGTATTATTTCCTATTGCTGCTGCAACAAATTAGCACAAACTTCGTGGCTTAAAACAACACAGATTTATTCTCTTACAGTTCTAAAGGTCATATGTCTGTAATGAGTCTTACTAAGCTAAACCCAAGGTATAACCAGGGCTGTATTCATTCTAGAGTTCCTAGGGAAAATCTATTTCCTTGTCTCTTCCAGCTTCTAGTGGCCTTGTGCATTCCTTGAGTCATGGTCCCTTTCTTCATCTTTAAAGCCAGCAGCACAGCATCTTTAAATCTCTCTCTGGCTTCAGCTTCTATAGTCATGTCTCTCTGACTTCTGCTTCTCTGACCCAGATCCTTCTCCTTCCCTTTTATAACAATCCATGTGATTTGATTAGGCCTTCCAAATTATCTTCCCATCTTAAACTCATCCACTTAATCATGTGAGCAAAGTTCCTTTTACTCTGTCAGGTAGCATATTGACAGGCTCTAGAAATTAGGATGTGGACATGGTGGGGGTGGGGCATGATTCTGCCTGCTGCACCATCTAAGATGCCTGTGGTTCTGAGGAATCGATTAAAAACCCTGCAATGCATTGCTCAGTACTATAGGCAGGCAAGGAGGACAAACAAAAGAATATAACCGGTCATATCATTTAAGTTGATTACAAATCAGTACGGATGGTGTACTAGTCAGGGTACTGAAGAGAAATGGATGGCACTCTCAAAGTAGGATGAACAGAGAAAGGTTTGATAAAGGGATAATTTCCAGAAAAACAATTAGTTGTGTAAGCCTGGGACAGATTATAAAAGACTGGAAAGATAGAGAACAGTGTATGGGATTGAGGAGGCTGGGAAAAGGGAGCCAGTGCAGGTTCTTGAGAAAGGTAATAATATCGTTGAGAGACCAAGATGACTGGAAGGGAAAAGAGGGTTAGCTTAGTGACACCAGCTAAGAAAATTGTTAAAATAATTGCAGTGTGGTAGAAAGAAATCCCTACCACATTTGGGGTCACAAGAACAGGATTCTAGTTCTGTTGTCATGAACTACTTTGATGAGGTTGTTCCAATCATGGAGCTTCTCTGAGGGGTGTGATTTTATTTTCTTACATGAATTACTTGATAGCCTGGACTAGGTTTACAGTAACAATAATGGAGAGGAAAGAGGAGAAAAAGGAGAAACTTTTCAAAGATTACCCACATTCTACAACACCTAGAAAACAACAGTGTCTGACAACCAGGGCATAAATGTCATCAATCTTTGGTAAAAACAAACTCTGACCTTGCTGGTGCCGATTTGTTGGTGATCACGTAAGGAGTATGGCTCGCGCCTGAGGACACTAATTTGTGGGAAAAAAGTTTAACACCACTGTAATTAATTTCTTTGCTTGATTTTTTTTAAAAAAATGAATTACTATTACAAATGGGTACACTGATCCTGGAAGACCTTGAGAACGTGCCTTAGTTTATAGTAGCCCTTGTGGAAGAAATTTACTATCTTTAGTGTAATAAACACACTTAAAACTGGCATCAGCCGTCTGCCCTCAGTGATGCTGGAGACTCTGTATGTGTACTAGCATTGTATCAACACAGCTCAAAAAGGATAGAAGGAGTGTTATTTCCTTTAAAGTATTTATAATTTTTATCCAAATACATTTTCCAGGTTCATTTGCTCCTACTTTCTAGTCTATACATTGTCTTCCTTGAAATGTTTTGCATACACAGAACTTAAGTTTAAGGAAAAGGTAAATCAAGGTAATATTCCCAAATCTCAAAAAAATGAAGACCATCACAAAAGGTTTTTTTCCCTGAAAAGACTGGCAATACTGGATCCAAAGAGTATGAGATGTTTACCTTCAATGATATGAGCACTAATAATAAATTACATCTATCTACAGATTAGTTACTATGTGCCAAGAAAATATTTCACTTTTTGTCTTTTAGTCTACATAACAGCTGCATGAAGTAGTTATTATTTTGAGAATACAGATAGAAGAAGAAACTGAAGTTTGGAGACATGAAGTGTTTTGCCTGAGGTCACCTAGTTAATAGGAGGCAGTGCTGGGTTTCAAATTAATTTTTTTTTTATTACATATCCCCCTCCCCCTTTCTGCTTGCTCTTGCTGTGTGTCCTTTCTTCTGTGTCTTTCTATGTCTGCTACTTGTCTCCCCCTGTCTTTGCGGCGACGCACCGAGTCGGTCCTCCCCTCCGCGGCGGCGGCTCGCTCCGTTCCAGGGTGGCTCCATTCTGTTTGCATGGGCGGCTCCGCTCCATGTTTTGCGGACAGCAGTCCTCCATGTTTTTGCGGGCTGCCGGCTTCCGCTTCGCAGGCAGCAGCTCCGTGTTTCACGGGTGACTTTGCCATGCCTGTGGGGGCTCCGCCCTGCCCGTGGCGGCTTTTTGCCTTGCCCACGGCGGCTCTGTCCCGCCCACAGCAGCTTGCCTTTCTCAAGGCCGTCTGCCCGCTCGGAGAGGTCCCCGGGAACCGAACCCGGGGCCTCCCATGTGGTACCCCAGCGCGCTCTTTATCCACTGAGCTATCTAGCCGGGCCCTCAAATTAATTTCTGACTTATTTTTCCATTATACTATTCTCCTTCCCCCTCTCCCATCTGTTTTATATTTTCCAATTATTCAAATCATATTAAAATAGGTGTCCATTCTGCACTTGGCCCTGTGATTGGCAATGGTATTAACATGGAAAGTTTTGTACTATGAGAAGAGATGTACTCGATATTTGTAAAGGTGTTAGGCATTACATATCCGTATCTTCATTTTAGTCATATAGTAGTCTGGGTCTATTTTATATCTAGTGCCTCCGTTTTTTCCTACTGTATAAGTTATCTGTTGCTGCATAACAAATGACCCCAAAGCTTAGTGGGTTACCTCAAAGCTTAGTGGATTAAAATGACATTTACTATCTTGCAGTTTCTGTGGGTCAGTAATTCAGGAGCTGCTTAGCTGGGTGATTCAGTCCCAGGGGCTCTCATGAGACTTTCGTCAAGATGTCAGCTGGGGCTGAAGTCATCTGAAGATTTGACTTTCAAGATGGCTTCTGCACATGGCTGTTGGCAGGGGGTCTCAGTTCTTTTCCATGTGCATTTTCCCATAGGCTGCTTGAGTTTCCTCATGGCATGGCAGCTAGCTGGTTTTCCCCAGAGTGTGTGATCTGAGAGAGCAAGTAGGAAGCTGCAATGTCCTTCATGACCTAGCCTTGGACGTTACACTCCATTATTTTGCAATATCGTGGTGGTTACACAGGTCAGTTCTATTCAGTATGGGAGGGAATTATACTAGGCATAGGGAATTACAGAAAGTAAGAGTATTAAGAACCTTACTACACACCCACAATTTGGGCAGCTGGCTACTGCACCTACCATTCACTTTTTTCTTAACCCAAAATATTCTAATTTTTTCATTCTTGCCTGAGTTTTTAGAGACTTCCTTTCAGTACTTTTTGTAATTTCTTTCTTTCATATTTCTAAGTTTCTTTGCTAGTCTTAACAATTCCTTATCTTCGATTCCTTGTTTTTTTTTTTTAAATTCATATCTAGTGCTGAGTATAGTTCTGGGCACATTAGACGATCTCAATAAATAACTTGTTACATGTATAAATGTATGACTTTATCCTCATTTTCCTTCCCCTGCTGCTCTTCTCCAGTTTTTGCTCTTAATGACGTCTCAATCGTTGGCTGGCCATATTTTGGCCAACTGATGTGTTTTATTTGGCTCACATAGTTGTAAAAATTGAGCCAACATTTAAAAGTTAGGAGGTTTCACACTAAAAATATGATTTCCTGCTTTCCTTGGAAAATTAGAAGCTCTGGCATGGACATAGCTGTTGGTGCTGCGTAGAGGAAAGAGGGCAAGCAAACTTCAGCTCACCACGGGCTCCAGCATCCCTGCCTGTCTCTTCCTAACAATGAAGCTCTGTCAGCCTATTTGTTATTGTCCTTACAATGTTGTTCTTCTTAAAGTACAGGAATCTCCCTAAAATCTCCCCTATCAAAGTGGGAAAATGACAGGAAGAACAGGTGTACATGGGAGTTTTCTTACACCAACCTGCCTGGCTGATGTAGGCAATTGAGTTTCTGACCTGTGTTCCAGCTCACAAACTCAGGAAGACGTTCCCTTTGAGTAATTTCACCAGCAGGCCCTCTGTATCCTTACCTCTGACTTCTTTTCTTCTTTCTCACCCCACGTTTGAAATACAGCATGAGGTCAGAGCTCAGCCACAGGAGACACCAACCTATTACTATGAGGGGGACAGATACCAGCATGGAAGACCCAGGTTTCTAGTAAAAATACAGCACTGCACACTTCAACCATTTTATTTTGTTCTAGAAATCCATTTTACCAAGGCTTCAGTTCTACTATCAGAAACGGTTCTCTGATTTCCACTAATCTCTCTATTTAAGACCTCTTTAAACATCTAGATCACAACTCCAGTTTCTATTGGGGGGCGGGGAACTTAAGAATGGGACAATGAGGGATCCCATATTCAATATGAAAAGTAGTAGATAATTGAGGGATGTTCATTTTCCCAAAGGCAAAGGGAATTTTATGCTGAAAGAAGAACCAGTCTGTCACCACAGTGGTAGGCAATGGATAAACAAGGGAAACAAAGTAGTTACCACTGTACCAGTGTCCATTGTCAGGTCAACCATGAAAGTGATTGGAAATTCAGAAGATCTTCAAGTTTAATTATCTGTTATATCAATTAGAGATGCTCTTGATAACAAAGGCCCAACTATTGTGGCCCAAATGAATTCAGGATTAACTTTCTTTCATTGTTGATCCAACTTCCTACTATCTTTTTGGTCTGCCAACCTCAACGCAAGCTTCTTTATCTAGGTATTGAGAAGGCTACTGGAGTTCTAGCCGTTAGGTTGAGCAGGAGGCAGGAAAAGGGCAAAGACAAAGGAGGTTCCCCTAGGAACCCCCTACCCCATAATTTCTGCATACATCTCATGGCCATCCCTATGTGCATAGTAGGGTGGAAATGTAGCTTTTAAGCTGGGCGCATTGCTCAGGGTTCTGGTACAAGAGGTAAAAGGGTGAATAAATACAACATATTCTGCCAGATCTATTTCAGGGAAGATAAGAAAAATGATTTATCATTTACTGACCATTTGCTATGAGCTGGAACTATACCATAAATTATTATTTCATGGAATAGTCCCAACAGCCATGTGAAATAAGTAATAACTTGTCATGCCTGTTTTGAAGATAAGGATACTGAGGCTCAGAGAGGTTAAGAAACTTGGCTTAGTTCACATAGTTAGTAAAGAGATCAGCTTTTCCAAAAGCTCTTGACTTGTCCTTAGAAATTTATAGCAGATGAGATATCCTTTCTTGATAACCCCTTCAAGTTTCTCATTTCTCTTAGTGTGGTAGACTCACTTCAGACCAGGATGAACTCTTAACATGAACTCTCTTGTTCTTTATTATTAAGAGTAAAGAAACAGTAGTTAAAAGCCTTTGAGAAATTTAGGCAAGTGATAACACTGTCTTTAGATGCTCTCCATTCCTAGCTTTTTAACTTGCTGAAGCCCTACAATGTGCAAAGTGTTTTCCTTGGAGCTGTGTTTCCTAAATGTGTACTTTGCTTATGCATATCAAGATTTTTTTTCACAGTTTTACCAGTGAACATTTCCTTGCTCTTGTTTATTCTAGTCAAAGCAGGTATAATTTTTGGCCTTCTGATTGTGAACTGCCTACTATAAAAATGAGAGCTTAGTTTTGTTGTCTTAATATGCCAGTTCATTCTTATTTATAAAATTAAACTCAGCAATTTATGAGTGAGATTTTCAAAGCAAGCCTATTACTCATACAGTTCATGATGAGAAATTTGGAATTCCAGCAGAACTAAGCATGGCGTCATGGGCTTAGTTTTCTATGAGAACAAAGGAGGGGATTTACTCAAACCCAGGAACGAAGCAAGTTGTGCCTAAAAGACTGGCCTGTAGATCAAATGTTCAAAGTCTGGATCACATAATATAAGTCATGGTCATCTCAGCCACACTCTTAGTGCTGAGTTAAAAAAGATATTAACATTGCTAACTCCTCCAGGGTCCTTCTCAATCTCTTCCAGAAAGGAAATTCAAAGCTAGCTGTGTTTGCAGATCTTTTGTGGTGTCTGAGTGTCAATGTGCAGAATATCCTAGGATTGAAGCTTTCCAAGGGCAGAGATCCAGAGTACATCCCTGTACCAAGCACACAGTGGGTACTCAAATATTTATTCAATGAAGGAAGGAAAGGCTATCAGATTCGATCTAATTAGGACCAGGCCTGGTGGTTTCAAGGCCTAGCTGCCATACTTCTGCCTCTACCCTACCATTTCTCCTGAACCCTTTGATATACAGACTCTGTCTACTTTGGCCCGATCTTGAAAGCCCCCACTTGCCTTTTATTCACTGCTGTAGGTTGAAGAGTGTCCTACAAAAAGATATGTTGAACTCCTAACCCCTGGTTCCTCTGAATGTGAACTTATTGGGAAACAGGGACTTTACAGATGTAATCAAGTTAACATGAAGTCATCCTGGATTGGGATGGACCCTAAATCCAATGACTGGTGCCCTTATGAAGAGAGGAAGATTTGGAGACACGGAGATACACAGCCACATAGGAGAGAAGGCCATGTGAAGACAGAGGCAGAGAGTGGAGGGATGAGCCACAAGTCAAAGAAAGCCAAGGGAGCCCCCAGAAGCTAAGATGCAAGGAAGAGTTCTTCCCTAGAGCCTCTCGAGGGAGCATGGCCCTGCCAAAGACCTTGAATTTGGACTTATAGCCTCCAGAACCATAAGAGCATAAATTTCTGTTGTTTTAAGTCATCCAGTTTATGGAAATTTGTTATATATTCCTAAGCCCTAGGAAACTAATATACTCATCAACTCTTTTTACCTTCTCTGTCCTTTTTCTGCTTGGTCTTCCTACCACATTAGTCAAGGTTGGATTGTCCTTATAACGGCCTTCTCTCTTATTTCCTGTGATGCTACACAATCTTGAGTCTCTTTTTCACACTTTGACCTCATTTCTGTCATGTTCTGGCTTTTAGTCCATTCCCATATGCAAATTCACGAATGTCCTGTTGTCCACTGAGGTCTCCTCTCGCTTTCTAAATCCTCTCCTTTGAGGATGTTGGCTGTACATTGTGTTCAAACATCATTCTCTGTCCTTTACTCCTGGCCTCATTTCCCTACCCTGCATCATCTCCATTCCCACCTCACACTTCTGTTCTCCAGCTGCCTGGGAGACTTTTGCACGTGTCTATAGTGGAAGTGATGACCTCATCTCCAAAACATGCACACGCATGCACTTCCTTGCTAATGGTTCCCCAACTCTGTATCTTGCCCCACAGTGATCCAAGGAACATTCCTCAAAGTGGCTTTGACCCACCCCTTCCTTCGTTCCTCAAAGTTGATCAATCATAAAGTACCGTGGATGCCTCCTTTGTGGTGCCTTTCACAGATAATCCCTTCCATTATATTTTTTAAAACGATGTAAAAAATAATTTTAGTCTTACAGAAAAACTGTAAAATAGTACAGAGGATTTCTATACATCATTCGCCCAGTTTCCCTTCATAGTGCTATCCTACATAGCCATGGTAAAATTTTCAAAGCTAAGAAATTAATACTGGTACAATACTATTAGCTAAACTGTAGGTTCCATTCAAATTTCACCACTTTTCCCACTCATGTCCTTTAATCAATTCCGAGGTCCCACTTTGTACTTAGTTGTCATATCTCCTTAGTCTCCTCCATTCTGTGATAATGGTGATCTTAACCACTTGGTTAATATGATATCTTCTGGGTTTTTCCACTAGAAAGTTACTATCTATCCCTTTGTAATTAATAAATATCTTGGGGGAGAGACTTTGAGAAGATGCAAATATACTGTTGATCATCCTGCTTTTGCTCACTAATTTTAGCTTTCATCAGTGGGTTGTGCCTGCAATAATTATCCTGTGGTATTCTAATAGTGATTTTCTATTTTTCTCATTCCTTTGACATTTATGAATTCTTTCCATTCCATTTGAATTTGAAAATAATAGTAATGACTAATTATTTTTTGAGTATTTACTCCCTGCCAGATATTGGACTAAGCACTTAACATTCACTGTATCATTTTATGCTCTTGATAACCCAAGTTAGGTATTTTATCCCCATGTTACAGATTAGCAAACAGAGGTCCAGAGAGGCCAAATAACTTGACCCTGGTCGAAAGGATGGGGCCAGGAGCCCACCCATGTTTGTCTGATGCTAAACCCTGTTCTCTTAATCCCTATATAAATTTCCATCACTTTAGTGCACTCATTTCATTCCAAGCTGCGTAAGAGAGTTCCCTGCCACAAGGGTACAGCTCATGTCCGTAAGCAATAATTTTGTCATGTTACTCTTCTCAGAATACTTCAATGTTTCCTAAGAAAGACAGGACAAGTTCTGAAATCCTTAACCTACATCGAAGGCATTTAACATTTGACCCCGAACTGGCCTTCCATTTCTTCCCTGTATCAGTTCTTCTCCAATCAGATTTTTCTCCTTATAATGGCCTGCCAATTTCTTGTGCTTTCTATCTCTCTGCTTTGTTCCCCTGTTTCATTTAGTCTGGAATATTCTTTTTCTGCTTGCTAAAATCCTGTCCATCCCTTCACACCAACAACCTGTGACAGTGGAAATCCTTTTGTCTATCCACTTTGGCGGCTGATTCCCAGGTCCAAGCCACCACCGCCTCAGTCCTCGATTACTGGAGTAGACCCCTAATGGTTTTGCCTCCTTCTACTCTTGTCCCCCTACAGCTTATCCTACACATGGTAGCCGGAGCGATCCTTTAAAAATGTGCATTAGAAGAAGTAAC
>PVKH010006515.1:0-20988 GCA_004027955.1 Chaetophractus vellerosus | reverse complement strand
AAAAAAAAATCAAACAATGCTGACCAATCAGGACATTTTTGAGAATTAAACTCGGCACTATTAATAATTAGCATAACAGGTGTAAGTTGGTACTGTCCAGGCAAAGTAGAATTTAGGGCTATTCAGTTATAATAGTTCCTACAGTGCAGAGTTCCTGTGAAGATTCAATCACAATATGTATACAGAGCACTTAGCCGCTGCATGGGAAACATTCAATAAATGGCAGCTGTTTTCTTATTTTTTTTTCACACCTCATTCTTGGGCCAACAAAGTAATGGAATTATAGTGCCTGGTTTATTCTCTTTATCTTTTAATAGGTAATGTTGGGTCTAGTAAAGAAATACTGAGAGTTTAATAACATTATCATACAGAAACCCCCTTGAGATGGAAAAGAGCTTTTTATCTATTTTGTTGTATCTATTACAGCGAGTCTCCACCTTAGAGAAGGGAATTTGTTTTTAAAATTTAAGAAATACCAGACACCCTATCTCACCTCCACCACACACCCAACTCCATTGTTTGCTAGTTAATCCCACAACAAGGCACATCAATTTAGTGGACTGTGTCATATCCTTTAGACTTATTGGGGCAGAAAAAACTCAAGAATAGCTAATTTATTAAATTAATAGTTCCTTGAAGGCAGTGATTTTTCTATTACTTATTCCTTCTGCTTATCACCATACTTGACACATGGTAGGTACTCAATAAATATTTGTTGAGTTAATGAGAATATGAACAAATGGCTTTCAGTTGCTAAATATCAACATTATAATGTGATGGACTCAGTGTTTCTTTGCAACTGAGGCTCCACCATGATAGAGAACTTTCCCAAGCTCCAGCAAGAATTTCTGCAGTCATAGAATCAAGGAATTCAGGGATTTCATAGCTGGAGTTTGTGCCAAGGACAGAACTGTGGTCTGTTTATATTGGCTTCCTGTGTTAATTGATTGTAAAAAGGGAAAAAAGCCAATAAAGCTAATCTACCAATTATCTCACGAAGGCTTCTAAAGCCCTGATGTTTGCCAAGTCATCTTGGTGCATTCCGTCGCCTCAGAGCTGGACAGTGTAATTTGCCTACCATGGCTGTAACCGCCTGTCCAGCTGTCTTGGGGCACTGTACGGGTGTCTATCTTTTCTCCTATCATCCCTCAAGCTTTTATAAGCTAATGCACATTAGTTACAATGAACATTTCATGTAGCCTTGGATCCACCTGATAGTGGAGAAGTTGTTAGTAGAGAGCACCACCCTGACGCAGGAGCCCAGGTCTCAGGGGGCCCTTCCTCACCCCATCCACTTGGGTTCCATCCCAATGGCTAACCCTGCCTGTCAAATGTGAAGGCACCAAATTGCTGCCGTTGACAGGTGGAGGTTGTTACAGGGATAAACTTCTGTGTATGTGTATGGAGTATTCAAAAGATTCTTGAGGGGGAACACATGGCACCTGGTTATCACAGAACTGCATCACAGAGAGGATGTGGAAATGATGGGTTTTGGCCTGGTTCATTTCTAACCTCACGATGAACCAGAGAGTCTGACAACATGTTAGCAACTGCTTGCTTCCCTGAGCCAAAGAAATGAGAAAGGCTCTTTGTGTTTTGTGGTCCTTTCTTCCTTCTTACTCAATGCATAAAACCTACCCACCTTGCTAGTTCTTAGAGGAAAGAGAGGCTGGAAATCCACATTTTATAATTTATGACATAAACTATGATAGATAAAATTTACTCTAATTCTAACTTCTTGTGTTAAGAAACTGAGTTAATGCCTTGCGGGGTGGGGGGGGGGACTTCCTACTACTTTTAAATTATGATTTTCATGGATGTGCTGTGAAAATAGTTTATGATAGGACAGCATGAATGGTCAAAATGTCATAAGCATACCCATGAGAAGGATATGGAACCAATTAAATTGAGCATAATTTAAGGCCAGTCTATGCTCAAAGCAACCCTCTTCTGCTGGGATAGGTGGACATCATAGACCACTAACCAAGATTTGTGCATTGTTTTCTTGTGTAAACCATCTTTTCCCTAATGATGGGGAGGTCAGGGCACTCTCATAGGGTTGGCACTATATACTGCACTCATTTCACAGAGTAAAATTTTTGCTTAGGGAGAAACAGGAGTAGTATTATGCATCACAAAATTAATCCTCTACTGAAGCTTATATTTTTCATGACAGTTTAGCATACAAGTCACCAGAGTTGCAGAAAAGCCAATACTGCATGATGGCACTGTTATGAATCTCTCTGTTTGAACGTGGGGACCAAAAGAAAGAAATGCCTCTAAGGCCTGTGGGTTGTAATTTGTGCTTCAACTCCCTGCATACCTTTGACATGAGACACTTTGCTTCCTTACATTTCATTTTCCAAATCTATAAGATTAAGAAGAAGTGGCATATAATTACAAGGCAAATATAAATGATTGCATTCACGTTAAATCATCTTTTAGAAGTGTGTGAACTGGATTAATACTAATTTAAACATGTGATCAATAAAACCCAATGAATGTTATTTTCTATTTTTTGTGCATTGTTACAAGTAATAGGCAATTACTTGCCAAGAATAGTAGAAAAAATATGACTGTATTGGATATATTCCTGGTTTGAGCAGTGAGATTCCTTAATAAGGAAAGATATTAGAATGCATTATGAAGTTTATGAACTTGTAATTTGCTCTTGTAATTAGATGAGACTTTGCCAGACCCATCCATCTACAATTTCATAATTGAGGGGCTTCTACCTACAATAGAGTGTTAACCAGACATATAGATGTTTAATGGACTAACTATTTTAAAGATTGGCCATGGTTTATGCAAAATAAGAACAATCCTCAGAACATTTTAAAGGCTTCCTGCCACAAATTGCTTTTGCAATTTTCATTTCATTTTTAACTATAAAGTTAAGGCATCTTTAGTTATTCTTATTTTAAATCGTTCCTGCTGTTGTTCTCCTAAAAAGTAGCCACTATTCTTTTTCCTTTCTCTTGGCCATTGTCAACTTTCTTCCAAGAATAAAAACAAAGTGGCTTATTAAAAAAAAAGAGTTTTTGAATCCACCCTTGCAGTTTTAAGGAAAATGTCTTACCATTATCAAATTGAAAAAAAAGGATAATGTAGTGCAGTTACAAGTGAATTTTATCAATGAGTGTTTTTTCTTGGTGTTCTCATTTTCCAGAAACTCTTTCTGCTGCATCTTTTTAACATCTGTGGTTGCAAATGTTAATTCTGGAAACAAAGTACACGTGGAAAGGCAGGTGATTGATCAAGGCAAAAATTAAAATTGGGTACTGGTGGCACAATCTTTTACTTTTTGGCCCACAGGAGTCCTGATACAAATTAATTGTTTCTGGGATTCTTAGCCCTTCATCAATCAGATGTAAATTACACCATGCATGATTGGCTGCCTTTCCATTCTCGAGTTCCCCATAGAGTGCTGTTGGCTGCCAACTGCTACAGAGGCACAGGGAAGCAGAAGCCTGTCCGTGGCCACTCTGGGACCACAAATGGGAGAGCTGGAGCTGACTTGCAACCACAATAGTGTGCCTTAGCATGCAGCCAGCACCCTGCCAGAGTAATTTCTGTTACAGGCACCAGAGATATTTTTCAAAGCTTGTACAATGTAAGTCACACCTTGTGTGCCAAAGGTTTGCGTTTTAAACATGGTTACAGATCAATTTAAGAATCACAGAGCACCTACCAGATAGTAGGAATGAACTTGAAATTAATGTCAAGATTGATTAGGGAAAAACAAATATAGATGCTCTCAAAACGTGTTCTAAAATATTTTATGCACCTTTGGAAGGTAGCAGTAAAAATAATAGCTGAGATTTAATTAAAGTAACATAAAAGACCCCAGCCAGGAGACCCTGTGACTATATTTGTAGCTGAGTATTGAATTTAACCCCAAGAAATATGACATCTACTTTTCATCTCACAGCAATTTACCATATCAAAAAACTAGTATTAAGGAGGTGATTAGAAGCTACAGAGTTACCTTACTTCTTATATAAAGAAAGACGGGTTTGAAAATGTAGAAGGGCACCTTTTCAAAGAAACTTCACAGTTAAATTTTAAATATATATTGGGAAATGAGGAAATTGGAATGACCTGAATACATGAAATGTAGATTTCTCAACTTCTAAAGCATTCATTCAGATCTTCCTGGACTTATTGTCAGTGTGAATTATTTGCATTTGTGAGTTGCATTAAAAAAACAACAGATAAATGCTATATGAAGAAGAAAGTTAACTGAACCTTAGGATTGAGCTCAAGGACTCAGATTCAGATTGCCTCGATTCAAATCTTGACTCATCTCCTGTGTGACTTTGGGAAGTTACTTAGCCTCCTATTCTTCAGTTTTCTTATCTTTAAAATGGGCATCATAATAATTCATATTTTAGCAGGCTGTTGTGAGGAATAAGTAAAATAATTCCCTTCTCACAGTGGCTGGTGCCTAGTAAATGTTAAATGTGTATTGAGTATCTCATATATGACCTCATTTAACCCATTATAAATTTATAAAGTGAAATTTTTTTCTAAGAAATTGTCTCTTATTTAATTCCAGCTTAGATTAAAGAATTCCCTCTAGGTTTCTAGGGAAATATATAACTATAAACTAGAGTTTCTCATTTTTATAACGCTTTTTTGATATTAAGGGCCCCTCTGTGATTATATTATCAATTCTCATTACTGGGTGATAATGTTTACTTCATAGTGTTTGAAGATTATAGAAATGCCTAATGATATAAATTGACATTTGTGAAAGTACTGAGCAGATTCTGGCTCACAAATAGGTTCTAAGTAAATTTTAGTCTTTTAGATACATACTTGCCTTTCGTATGGGGAAGTAACCAATGTTTAACATTCCAAACAAAAACTGATTTTCACCATACTTTTGAGGCATTAGACACCCCCAAAAACTATACAAGAAAAACTTGTCTTTTCTTTTCTTTTTGCCCATGCAATTCTCTCCCAGTCACTCTGGATCTATCACTGGTCAAAAGATGCTGGCACCTTCCTGTGTGTCAGCAGGGACAATTAGCCCACCAAAAAAGCAGCAAAGCATCAAAAGTGCCTGGACTGGCTGGGTGCTTTGGAAATCTTTCTGTCTGTTGAATCATGTACTGCACAAAGGACATGTTTAAATTTAATCCGTGTTTTTGAAGGTGTGAACCCATTTATAAATAGGAACTTTTGAAGAGGTTATTTATAGTTAATGTGTGACCAAGTCGAGTCAGGGTGGGTCTTAATTCATATAACTTGGGACCTTATAAAGAGAGGAAATTTGGATGCAGTAACTCATTAGAAGCTCATGGTAAGAAGAAGCCAGAGAGGGCAGAGGGGGAGATACTACATGATGAATGGCCCTGCTATACTGCCATCACCAGAACGCTACCGACTCCAGAGAAATCATGGCTTTCCCAACATCTTGATTTTAGACTTCTAGCCCCAAAACTGTGAGCCAATAAATTTTTGTGTCCTATTTGTCATAGCAGCCTTGACAAGCTAAGACATTATAAGCCTGCAGTGAGGAAGCAAGGACCCATGTCAGAAAAAAACCCATGACAAGGAACTGTAGGTGGCCTCTAAGAACTGAGGGTAGTGTCAAGCTGACGGCTAGCAAAAAACTGAAACTTTCAGTCCTACAACTGCAAGAAACTGAATGCTGCCCTAAGCCATGTGGTCAGAGAAGTACATCCTTCCCCAGTCCAACATCCAGATGAGAACCCAGGCTTGGCTAACACCTTGTGAGTTCCAGAGTTGATGACCCAGTTAAGCTGCTCCCAGATTTCTGACCCGCAGAAACTGTGAGATCATAAATGTGTCTTTTAAAAGATTATATATTTTTATTTTTAAAGAAGTTTTAGATTGCATAAATGTTACATCAAAAATATAGGGGATTCCCATATACCCCATTCTCTCCCTCTCCCACACTTTCCCACATTAACAACATTTTTCATTAGTGTGGTACATTTGTTACAGTTGATGTACACATATTGAAGCATTGCTTCTAACTGTGGACTATAGCTTATGTTGTAGTTTATCTCTGTCCTGAAAACTTATAGGTTTTGACAAAAGGTATAATGGCCTGTATCTGTCATTGTAATGTCATGCAGGACAGTTCCAATGTCCCAAAAAAGGCCCCATGTTGCATCTATTCTATGGCAATAAGTAATGTAGCACTAGATAACTAATCCAGAATTTTTTATAGTCTTTTTTTTTTACATAGGCAGAGTGTTTCCTAGGAAAGTGGCTTTTCATTTGAGCAGCAATATTTTCTTGGATTGGAATTCACCAATGAGTATCAAGGGCATATACAACTCCAAAAAACACATTTTCTGCTTAAGTATCTATACATACCAAGGTATGTTCAAATCCTTGGTCTGTCAGTTACTATTTGGTAAATATATGCTGAGTCTCAGTAATGCAAGTTAGCTTATAGGATTGTTGAAAGATTACCTGTGATAATGAAAGAAAAATGAATTAGCATTGTACCTAGTTAATAACAGATGCTTACTATTTCTATTATTAACATCTGTAGGATAATCTGTATTTTTATGTTTTGTAGAATGCCAAAACAGAATATCAAGAAATAGAGTTGGGAGAAGTAACCATTGAATAAATTCTTACAATAGTTTTTGACCATGAAGACTGAGTAAACTTGGTTCAAATAAAACTATTTTGATAAAAGTAGCTTTCTTGTTTTCACAAACAATAAGCTGGTAGAATTTGACCAGGTATAGCACCTTCTGCCACTAGTTGTCGATACGGAGCTTAATTCCCTTCTGTTCTATATTGGTGAGATTAATATAAGACATTATGTGATTATTCAAGAGAATGGATTTTAAGTGAAAAAAAACCACAAACACTAAGAGAGTAATAGTTGTTAAAGAACCTTCCTTAAAAGAAATAAACAAGCTTTTTTTGGAACTATTCACAATATCCATTGAAAACCTAACATTACTTTTGAAGGGTTCTTCTACGTTTTTCCCTTTTATATCAGACTCTGCCACAAATCATTAGAGAAACTATTATGAGAAATTCTGACTCTGCCTTTTCCCTTTCATAATTAAGGAAGCATAAATTTTGTATATTTTACTTTATGAGATGCCAAGAGACTTGGTTTGCAGTACACCTATGAAATAAGTTTTTTCTATCTTTCAAATAGTTTGTCTTTTAATGCAATACAATTAATTAAAAGTGCAATCTTGTAGGAAATAAGATGGAAGAATATATTAGCCATAGCAGATGCTGAATTATCTGTCTTCTCCATTCAGTTACTTATTTACTTACTCATCAAATATTGTTGCGTATCTACTCCATGCCATGCACAATTCCAGGTACTAGGAATATGGCGGTAAATTCTAAAATCCCCTAAACAACAACTCATTCCAGTGTTCCAGGATTTCAGAACTTTACTTTCAATTGTAGTTCAGGCAGGATGAAAGGCTTTTTATTGGCTTAGAAAAAATACAGTATGACATTTAGCAAATACAATGAAGAAGGATCTTTTTTGTTGGTTTCATTTACTTCCTTCTTTTGAAAATCAAAGCTGTGCATGATAGTATAGTATAATATAAACAATTCATAGCATGTAAATAAACACATCAATATTTTATTGAGGATATCATGCATTGATGGAAATCTGATTATCAATCTTTAAGTTCCTGCCTATTTTTGAACTTCATGCATTAAAACCTATTTACTTTTTCAGGCTTAAGGTTATAAGAAAGGTATGCCTACATTTACCAAGTTAAATTTTAGGTCGAGCAATATGAAATTGCCAATATTTTACCATTTTTGGCAACTTCATATGGTTCCATCTATAAATAACATAAAGTCTGTGATAGAAGCTATGTTATGTTGGGAGTAAGATTTTTGTAGATGAATTCCTACAGGGAATTTCCTTTCAAATTTTGGATAAGATGGGGTAGTCTTGAGTATTCAAATGGACTTTTGTTGGATTGAACATATTATCTCAATTTTTTTTTGTTTGAATTTTAAAAATTGTCTCTGATATGGTTAGCTTCTTTTAGAAAATATGAAACCCTCCTCTTTCCTTTGTACAGGTCCTCTTTTTTTTTCATGTGCGTGCTGCCCTGTTCATTGACCACGAGATTGCACAAATCTTCATCTCATTGCTGTGTTTTATTCTGGCAATAGTAACACTGCTAATGGTTTCTTACCCAGCATCCATTCCTTCATTTTACCTTCTCAAAGGAGTCCTTCTTTTCTTTCCCTTGAAATCTTTATTTCTTCAGACAGCCCTTGGATCTCAGAAAAAACTGACCCCTGCTCTCTAAATAAGCCTGGTTGATCTCTTGGTTTGGGAATGGACATGGGATCCATTTTGGCCAAGTTTGCTAGTAACTTCTGTAAAAATTTTCTTGCTCTTATGAGAAAGTCACATAAATAATCTCTCTTTCTCTGGACAATTTCATGCATGGTCATGAAGTATTGAATTTCTATGGCATTTTCCAAACACTGGAGGCTGAAACTGGCATTTCAAGGAAGGTGCAGAGAAGAAAGTCGCAGGGAAATTGTGCTGGAGTCAGTGGCTTAACTTATGTCAACCAATGAAATTCTTTACTATTTAAACCTATTTGAATTGGATTTCTGTTACTTATAGCCCAAAGCCTCCTACCTGATATTATAATCTAACATTTAGCATATTTAGGAGGACTTTAACCAAATGATTGTCTATTTGTAACTCAATGCTCAATTATATATCGAAATGTATATGTATGTGGTAAAAATATACAATTACCTACTGTATATCTGTGCATATGCATGAATGCATGTATTAGTAGAAAAGAGGTGCATAACACAGATTCTTCCCAGAGAGGATGGCCACAAGTGTGATGGGATTCGAGGAGTACTGAAAGCCTTACTGTGATTATTCTAAATATTTTATGCTGTCCTTTCCCGTTAGCCCCCCTGTGCTAGATTATACTTTTCAGCCCATTGATGTCATCGTGGCTTGGGCCTTGCTTTGGTTAATATGATGTGGCAAAAATGATGTGCACCACTTTCCAACTGAAATTTTAAAAACTATTCTGTAGTTCCACCTTACTCTTTCCTGCTGCCATAAGACTACATATTTCAGACAAGAATTGCTCCTTCAGGTTGGGTCCTGCAATGAAGAGGGTATCAAGCACAGCTGCAGCCAACCCATAAAGGAAAAGTGACATGAGCAAGAAATAAACATTTGTTGAGTTTTAAGTCACTGAGATTTGGCGGTTGTTTGTTACTGCAGCATAATTTAGCATAAGCTGGAGGATAAGACAAGCATAATGGCTATTACTTGTTGAATAGTTTCTGTGGGCCAAGAATAGTGACGTTTGTTAATTTCATGTTGTTTCACATGATCTTCACAATAATTTTATGGTTTATTATGATCGCATCCCTATTTCACAACTGAGAAAATTGCAGCTCATCAAATTTTCTCAGGGTTGTCTAGCTAATATAAGATATACAAAAAATGAATTGGAACATAAGTCTGGCTAATTTCTAAGTCTCACCCACAGAGTCTTGCCTCATGGGGCTTTAAAATTAGATATCATATAGTGCAATATGTTCATTTTACAAAAGAGGAAACTGAAGTTCTCAATTGCCTGTCATACATATTTCTACTAGTTAGATAAAATGCTTAAATTTAAACCATTAATCTCAAACCTAAAAATATATTCGTGGTCTAGTACTCCTGTGTGTGCATGTGTGTGTATCTACTTGTGTGTGTGCATCTACATATAATATGTAAAATTATACCTTTGTAAATATGGCATATAGAGGGGATATTATCATATATGCATACCTTTTAGAGACAATAGAACAATAAACCTTAAGACTAACTCAGTGTTATAACATATACTTTTACTAATATGATGATCTAGTAGCTAGATGAGAAATGGAAACATTCTGAGTTATTAATTATTTTATATCTTATAGAGTCATTTTGGATTATATGTAATGTACTCTTGATTATAATATTGTGTCAATTATTTTTGTTTTCCTTTTCATTAGGGTATGATAATATAAATAGGATTATCATACTTCCTAAACTGCTTTGAACTTTGATCTTTTATTCCTTGTTTACTTTGTAATTAAAATAAATTATATTTTCATCCAATTAAATGTAATTATTCCATATTTAAATAAAATAATTTAGCTTTATTAAATGAAATCTGGATACCTATTTTTTTAAAGTTAGGAGTATTTGTTTAAAAATAAGATAAAATTAACAAGATCTTTCCTTTTATAAAATCTTGAATTAAACTATGTAATTATAGAAATGTGCCATAAAGCCTATTAATAAGCATTTTGTTTACATATTTTTATCTCAATTATCTATGCCCATAGGACTCATTCAATCAATTTTTCACTAAGTAGTTTTCAAAATATAATTACTCTTATGGGTAGGTCTATGAACAGCAGTGTCATTTATACTATAGTTCACTAATTGCACTTCGAAGCCATTATAATGAATTATACTAGTACATTCTTCAAGAAGATCAGTTAATGCTAATCATTTGTATCGCATATATCACGTAGAAGAGATCCATCTATAAAAGCCTTTCATTTACAGCCTCATTTCTTTTTAATTCTCTTGTAATGCAATTTATAGCTGTAAATATATACAGGATGTGCTTTTGTTACCTCTTAGCCTGGTGGACTTTGATTCCACGTTTAATATTGAAACCTAGAGCCAAATAATATTACATGGTAGGAGTAAGATTATTTACTTTCAGAACCTGAATAATAATATACTTGTATATTTAAATTATTGTAATATACATAATGATCTACATTTGGGTCAAATTTTAAGGGCTTAAATAAAATTTCATTTCTCCTAAATTTTTTAGCCATCCCCCTCGGAATTTACAGACCACGTGCTCAAGAGAGCTGGCATTTATGTATCTCTTGGTTAAAAAATCATAGACAAAATGGTTTATATTTTTAAATCTATATATCATAGGACAATTTTACAGCCAAAGAAGATAGATACTAGAATTATTTTATAACAAAATAATGATAAAATACTTTTATAGACCCAGTTTTTAATGCTATGACAGAAGGTGACATAAATATATTGGCAAAAATGTAGAAAAATCTTCTTTGACACATTACTACTTTCTAAAATTTACCTATTTAGTGGCATTTCTGTAATTCTTATAGAAATTAAGAAAGATTCTTATGGGAAGCTTTTTTGTTATTCTTACATATTTGGTATGAAAAGGTATGTACAATTTGAACATTATAAAAACTGATTTATTATGAGCTGTTGGATTTCTTCAAAATGATCCATTTTTAGAAATAATATAATTTTTTCTTAAGGAAAGAAAGTTCATACCATTATAACTTAAATTTCTGACCTCACCTCATAAAATTAGGAGTAGAGGAGAAAAGAGGATGTCTTTGGTGATTCTTTATGAGATGGATTAAAATTTGTCAATAAATGCTATGTAACTGATACTTTGTAAAGTTCAGTTTCCACACCTTATCTTATTCAATCCTCCCCAAAAATAATGCTATTGTCCCTGTTTTACAGATAGTGAAACTGAGGCACTGAGAAATAACTTGTCCCACGTTACACAACTGTATGAGATAGCACTGGATTTTAAACCCATTAATCCCACTCCAGAATCATAACTGCTGTATTATACTGAATTTTGCTTTGTTATTTTAAACTGAGATGTGGCTATAGCAAGATATGGTACAAAGCCTTCTCTCAACTCCTCTCTTTGTTTTGTTTCACGTACAGTGCTCAATCAATCAGTACCGGGGCTGTTTGGATTTGTCTGATATTTGTTAAACTTATACAGGTGCCCTTCATAAGCTCTTGTAAGCACCAGGAACTAAGAAAACATTTAGCAGTGTTGACTGTAGATATCTTTCTCTATTCTTTTAAGAAGAATGAATACCTTAAAAGTTACTTTCCAGTTGATATGCTTAATCATAGTGCAAATTTTCTTTAAAAAATATATCAAACGTGGACTTAAACCAGATTAAATCGTGTGACCCAAAACACATCTTCTTCTAATAAAAGCCTAAGAATATTAGTTCTGTCTGCTACCATCAGCATTTTATTTTTATCCCATTGCATTTCTGTTGCTGCTACCTTATTTTAATAAATTCTTGGTATGTAGGATACATAAATGTGTGTGTATGTGTGTTTAAATTCAGAGAAGAGCTATTTTATTCATCATTCAAAATATATGGTAGTCTGGATGTCAATTTTTAAGAATGTAGCAACAGGGACTGGATTTACCCTTTCATTTTTACTTAAAAATATAACAAAATGCATGAAACAATGTGTTTGGATTAGGGACAAAAGGAAGCATAGGGTGTTGATTCCTGAGAGAAGAGAAACATCAAGAAGAAGCCTATAATTGCCCCTGTTTATTGCTTGGAGAGCATTTCCAGGATGTAGCCCAGGGAAAGGGAATCCAAACAGAGATTGTTGGTTTTGTTGAGTTGAAGAACCAGAATCTGGAGTCTGGGGAGGCCATGACAGCAAGAAATTGTGGGGCAAAATGCCAGAGATGAGGGAGTTTAAGAACACAGAGTTCTTAAAATCTACTGAGGGGTCCTTTTGAGCCTATGGTGGAGTACTGATCTGTGCATGTGGGTAAGGACACTACCTGTAACCAGGGAAAACACCCTTGGAGAGAAGCATGCAGAACAATCCTAGAAGCTCACACAGGGCTGGGAATAGTTTGTGTACTTTCCAGCCAGAGTAAAAAGAACTGCTAATATGTGGGGCATTTTCTGAACTCATGCTAACAATGCTGAAAAGTAAGCCTTAAGGAATCAAACTGATTCTAAGTAATTTAACTCTGACCCAGAAAAAAGCGCAGCCGTATTTAAAGGAACACACAAAATCCAACACCCAGAAATGTAAAATTCAAAATGTCTGGCATCCAATAAACACAATCCATTGCTGGGAGAAAATTAATCACTTGAAACAAACCCAGAAACTACAGAGATGATAGAATTAGCAATCAAAGATGTTAAAACAGTTATTATAAATATTATCTACATGTTCAAGAAAGTAGAGGAAAGCATGGCATGATGATGAGAGAAATGTACACTATAAAAAAGATGCAAACAAAACTTGTAGACATGAAAGATAGCAGCAGAATTGACTCTGCAGAGGAAAGATTGGAATTGGAAAATGTAACAGTAGAAATCATCCAAAATGGAAGAAGGAGAGAAAAAAGACTGAAAAATGAGCAAAGTATTAGTGACATTGGGATAATACCAAAAAACTAATATAATTGTAATTGGAATCCCAAAGAGAGAGGGATGGAGGTTCAAAAATATTTGAAAATATAATGGTCAAAAAGTTTCTAAATTTTATAGGAAGTTCTAAACCTATGGATCAAAGAAGTTCAATGAAACCCAAACAGATTAAACATGTACATGCAAGTAGTCATTATGTAGCTATTGCCACCTATTGTAATAAATTATAATTTTTCTATCATTCAAAAGAATTATTTAGATTCTATTCCCACTCTGCAGGTGAGGAACCTGAATCCAGATTGTTGTTTTGCCCATAGTCTCCAAATTGTCTAACAGAAATCAGAGTGTTTCCTTTCTTTTCCTGATTTCTGCCCTCTGGTGGTCTTCTGGGTTCTAGGGTCCTGGGGTACTGGCTGCTGGGCCACAGTTTTCTTTCCCTATGATAACTTCAGGTTCCAGATTTCAGGAATGTGTAGCTCTACATGTTCTAAGGAAATACCACGTGTATTTTGGGTTTTTTGTATAGTGACTTGATATAGTGCTTATATATAAGATGCTTCAGAAGGGCTCATGAACAACTAGGAATTGAGGAATGGAGAGAATTATTTACAAGCAATATTTGAATTTGGAGTACATATTAATTTGTGGTTAAAATAATATAGAATTAGATGAGATAGAAAGCTGTGGTTATAATTTATTATGAAAGATAAAAAGGAAAGAACAATTTAGGAGAAATGACAGAGCAAACCAATTGAAGAGTATTATTGAAAACAACAAAAACAAAAGATAAATCTGTACATAGATAAACTGGTGTATCAAAATCTTTACAACCAGGATCCAAAATTGAAGGGATGATTAATTTCAGCAGATGTTTTATAGAGGTGTTTTTTTTTCTTGTTTGCTATTCAGTTTTTTAACATCTCCTGTCTAAACTGCATAGCATTATCACTTCTCTATT
This sequence comes from Chaetophractus vellerosus, assembly GCA_004027955.1. Classification (NCBI taxonomy): domain Eukaryota; kingdom Metazoa; phylum Chordata; class Mammalia; order Cingulata; family Chlamyphoridae; genus Chaetophractus; species Chaetophractus vellerosus. The sequence goes on along the minus strand of PVKH010006515.1, from coordinate 6,794 downwards.
CTAATTTCTCTCTTGCTGCTTAAAATTATCACTCTTTAATTTCAAAATGTGGCTTCTTAGTCTTTGATCCATGAATTGGCTTTATTACTCTTGAACCTTTCTTGCCTTCTCTGTGAGCTGCCTGATGATTTCTTAAAAAACAGCTCATCCCCAGTTTTCACATTCCTACCCTCAAGCCCTGGTTCTTCCCCTTTCCTCTGGATATTTAGAGCTGAAGAACTCAAAGATTCTACCTCCACGATAAAATTCAGTTGTTTCAAGCATTGGCCTCAAGAGACCTCTTATTAAATGTTGAATATTTAAAATAGCCTTTGGGACAAGAATTCTTTGCCATGAACTTTTGAGCTTTTTTTTTTTTTATTTTGGATACAAGGTTTCTATTTGTGTGTGTGTGTATGTGTGTGTGTGTGAAGTGAACATTGTTCTAAGAGCTGAAATAAAATCTCCAGAACTTTTTTTCCTCAGTCACACTGGCTTTTACTAGAATGTATCTTTAAAAAAATTTTTTTCTTTTTAAATTAGAAATTTTCTTTTTTACTTGTTTGCATGTTTTTAAGTCTTACAAGTGTAGAAATTATAGCTGATAATCAAATGTCACAATCTTTATAAATGGAACTATAATAAGAAAATAAATCAAATGTGGCATTTGTTAATAAATGAATGACTATTTTATTACTTCAAGTGTTAATGATAAAAAATTTCAGCACAGCTGTTGCATTTTAAAAAGTGAAACTACACACTATGTTTCTAGTTTAGTAAACAGATGTACCTGATGTCTTTTAATGGCATAAGAGTTGAGCATTGGGCAGTACATCTTATGAAGACCCATAAATTAAATAACTACTGGTTTAAATTTAATGGTTATGAAACAAGTATATATTCATAATTTCAGCTTTCTTTTTCTTCCTCGACCATCAGGAGCTCCATCCATTTTACATTTCTGTAAATGATATTTTAAACTCGGGTTCACCGTGCCTATTTGTATAGAACGCAGGGAAAGCAAAAATCACATTTTAATTTTCACTAACCTGTCACTGAAATTTAGCACTTCACTCCATTATGTAGGTAGTGATGGTAGCAGTAATTGTGACCTTGAGATTAATAGAAACCATTGATATTTTCATATTGTACAATAATTATTGTAGGTAACTCAGAAAATTGTTTACCCCTGCCACTGGTTCAAAATTAGTCTTATTAGAATTGTTGCCTGACATGGTTATTTAAAGTAATAAGGAAGCACAATTTTTTAAAAACTATTTTGATATTGAAATTTAAATATATTTGGTTTCCTATATAATCTTACATATTTTCTTTCATGCATTTAAAAACACTATCTGAGAAGGAGATATGATTATGAAGAAGGGGCTGGGTCAGTTACCTAAGGCATAGGTGCCTGAAGATAAAAGTAGTCCAGTGATTTTCTTAATGTTCAAGGATGGTTACACGGAATGCCTTCTGCAGTTTTCTGAGTTAAATCTTTTTGTTTTTTTTAAAAAATTTTATTGTGGTAACGTGTTTAACAATATAAAATTTCCCATTTTAACCACTCTCATATATACAATTCAGTGGCGTTAATTATATCCACAATGTTGTGCTACCATTACCACCATCCATTACCAGTTTTGTTTCAAAACTCTGAAGAGAAACTTTGTACCTCCCTGTCCCCACCACTGGTAACCTCAAATCTACTTTCGGTCTCTATGAATTTACATATTATAGGCATTTCACATAGATGGAATCATACGATCTCAGTTTAATACTATTTATTGGTGGAAGACTGCAAACCAGCTTTCTGTCGAACGTGATCTAATCAACAAAGAGAACTGGGTCAGACTATAACCTTGTGGAAGCCGTAGAAAGGCATTGTACATAGAAGGAGCTCCAAACTGCGAGTGGGAGCCCAAGGTCAGACTCTGGGTAGGTTAACTCACTGGTACTTAGAGTTCTCATCTGTAATATAAAGCAGTTACATTTGGTGATGGTTACGATCTCTTTCCTTCCTGGATACTGCGGGTCTTCCTCTGAGTGTTGCAGCTCCTAACGCCACTGAGCATTTAGAGGATCTCCTCCGTACTCAGGATGGGTCCACACAGATTCTTCCTTTCTTTTTAGTCCTCCCATCCCTTGATCAATATTCCTATGTAGGTTGGCTGATTAGGGTTAGGAAACTGCTTCACAGTCACTGCGTGACTGTAGACAAGGGACTACTTTTCTGAGCATCGTTTTCCTCATTGAATAATAATAATTACTTCTGAGAAAAGGAAAGATTGAATAAAATATCACACGTTAAACACCTAGAATGGGGGCTGGCACACAAGCAGATGTTTAATTGATCTCAGACCTCAATACTGCACGGAGCAGAGGAAACCAAATGTTTCATTGAAGACTGGACCCAAAGACTTTGACGCTTTAGCACTGTTCTCTTCCAGATTGCTCAAGAAGACCTTAGGAGGTAGCTGGCCATATGCAGTATGTGTGCATTTGTGTAACCAGAGTGAGACATAGGAAGCCCCTGCCTGCAGTCTCTTTTATTAACTTGTTAAAAATAATCATTAACGAATCCTCCTACCCCTCCTCCTTTCTTCTTTTTGTTCTTTTTCTTGTTCCTCTTCTCGGGTTAAAAATGCCATTATCATTTTTTTAACATGTTAAAATTTTTTTAATGATACTCTTGATGGCAACCATTCAATAATGATGGATAACCATGCATGGCTATTGCTCCAAAGAGAACTTTTTTCCTTTGGTGGCAGTGCAATGCACGTGTGTGTGTGTGCGTGTGTGAGTGCATGTATATATTCATACTAACAAAACTTTCTTCTGCTTGCATTCAATAATAAAATACGTTCATTTTATAAAAATACACACTGAAAGCATTTGTGACAGTCTAAAAATGTAAAAGTGCCTGCAGAGGATATGAATATATTGAATTTCCTTACTTTATGGTTTCACAGACTATATCCTAACCAGATGGTGTAATCTAATTGTATCAACCTAGAAATATATAGGATTCTATTTTAATGTTAAAAAGGTCAGTAGCTTTGGACCTTAAAAAATCTTTCCTGTCTTCTTTTCTCAGCTGGTAGCTCATCATCAGAGGATTACAAGATAGCTTTAACAGAAAGTAGAATTTTATAAACTTAAATTTACTTATTCATCTTCCATATATAGTTAGGTTCTTTTGATGAATACTCCCCAAATATATGGCAAAGCAATATATACTTTATTGAATAAGAAGTGAAGTTTATAGTAATATACTTGATGTGGGTATAAGATTTCTTTTCCTGAAATTTTTTTGAACTTTAACTATTATCGAACATTATATCTCTTTTATCACTTCCAACCTTATTCCAATATTGTACTGATTTACTTCTACCTGAAAATATTACAGGCTCCTGAATAGCATTCTACTAGCTTTGGAATAAAACACTGTTCTTTTCTGATTCTGCTTGAAGTTTTGGAAATTTGTTATCAGATGCATTTTAATTAAATTTTTAAAATCATCCAGTTTTAAAAATATTCTGAGCTCTGTGTTGACCATTTAAGGGAAGATGGTTTTTTTCCAAATGGAATCCTTACCTTTATTCAACTTCTACGTTGAAAGTAAAGCAAATGCAACAATTACAAAGCAGCACATAAATGAATCTAAAACAAAGAAGTAAAAATATATAATTGATTCTATTAGGATTTGGGAATAAATAAGCTTTTTAGTAATGGCAAAATTTTCACTGAGTTACAAAGGACCCCCCTCTGCCCCCATTTTTTTTTTCATATGGAAAAAAAATGCTCGGATGACATGCAACATGCCTAGGGTTACTTTATAGTTAGTGTCAGAACTGAGAATATAACTCAAGTCTTTTGACTCCTCGTTCAGTTTCTGTGTGGACTGGACATATCTTTTAATGTTGAGCCAACGCATATGAGATTACCTGTCAGATGATCATATGAAAATAACTGTCCAAGCACTTTTAGGTCTGATAGGAAAGTAATTTGAAATTTCTTAAATATACACAGGCTTGTTTAGTACTTACGTTATGAGAGACTCAGTAATAATAATGCCACTATTATAATGCCATTTCTGTAATAATAGCACTTCTGTTATAAAACACCATTATTATAGAAATGATATAAGAAAAGCTCTGTTATTTAGAATTGCTCTGCATTAAAAGTGCTTAAAAGTCTTCTTACATTAAAGAAATTATTGAAAATTTTTCTTGCTTTGCAATGAAATTTTCATTCCAAATCTTATTTGATTCTCCTGTAAAATGTCTCTCAGATTTTATTCTGATGGCTCTGAGGCTTGGGCAAGATTACTGTGTAGGACAGGAAATTGCTTGACAGCCGTAGTCTGCCTGGTTAAATAAGTTGACATCCTATCTGTCAGTTTCCATGAGGTCAAGTGAATCTTCTTTCTTTGCTTTTTTCATCCTCAAATACAATATTCCTTTATTGTGTTTATACAAATATTATGTACTATCTCTTCATAGAAGGTTCAGATAATTTTGTTTCACTGAATTTAAGTAGTCACAGTCTTGTTTTCACATTATGTCCATTAAACTGAATAAAAACATGTAGCATAATTGATTAAAACAAAAATTAGTTTATGGTTTAAATTATTGTACCTCATAATTTAGGGTGGGCAGGGTGAATTTTAGTGACATATATATTGTAAGTATCAAGTACAAACTAAGGGAGAGGGATGCTTAGAACTATGGAGATACATTTAAAAATGTTTTTGCTATTGTAGTAGTAATAGCCTACATGATTGTTTGAATTAGGTTAGGGATGTTCCTTTTTAGAAAATCATTTCTACGACTTAGTAAAGACAAGCTAGAGTCCTGTTACAATCCATAATATATCACACAAAATCATAGACTCACATGTTTTATGGAATCTTAATGATTAATACAGTAGTTTCTATACATTTTTAAACATCAGAAAATGCATTTAAAAGATGATTTTTTCAGAATCCCCAGCATTTAAACAGAGAAAAATGATATTTAACTAGTTTAAAATGTCATAGATATTCAAATTTACAATATTTTCTTAATAAAATCATTCAAGCAGTCCAATACCTTTGAAATTGGAGGGTTATGTGTGCTTGTTACTCTCTTCTAGCTGCCTCAAGGTAAAATTAAGTTCTATATTATGCCTTGGTTGCACATATCAAAACCATACTGCTTCACTCAGATAAATAATGCAAATGGTAACTGTGATTTAAAAGAATGTCTTGCAATGTTTGTATTCCCTTTAATGAACAGATACAGAAACCTGAAAGAGTAGAGGGAGAGAATTTTGCTTTCAAGATTGAATTAGTAACTATAATTAAAAACAGAGAATCTGTACCCAGAACTTAAAATAAACACTAAAATGATCTCTCCGATAATAATTTCAGGGGACAATTAATTATGTGTTCACTTGTTGTTGTACAACCAACTGACTGTCAGGGAGCATGTGCTGAGCTGATGCACCATGACAGTGTCTAGCAATTAGCTGAGTGTGTGTCATACATTGTATTGGGGAAAACACCTGCCAGAGCGGTACCGAGAATGGTACCTATTGGCACAGGAAAACACTCTGGTATATGGATATGTATTTGTATTTAATATATTTCAGTGTGCTTTTAATATTAAAGTTGTGAAAATAGATGAACAAATATTTTCAAAATGAAATTTAAATCATATGTGTGAAGAAATCCCCAAAGCACTAGGCTCTGAGAAGAGTTTTTTTTAAACCTCTAGCCAAATCCAACTAACTATCCAATTTTTGAAACACACCTATAATAGACATATTAAGTAGCTGTTCAGTATCCTCATAAATATCTTCAAGGATGGGAAATATTTTCAAGGATCAATCCTGGGAAGTCCATTTTGTTGTTGGGCAACTCTGACCATGAGAAAATTCTTCCAAACCATGAGCAAAATGTCTTTTCTGAAGTTTCTACCATGTTCCAAATTCTACTCCTTGGGATTGGAATGAACAAATCTGCAATTTTGTTCTTATGGCAAGTTCTCATATGTTAAAGATTGGTTCTTATATACCATTCTATTTGATTTTTTCCATCTGAAGTCTGAATAGTCTTAGTTCCTTCAATTGTTCTTCAAGTAACTTTGTGTATTAGTCAGGGTTCTGTCAGGAAACAGAATCAACAGGAGATATCGGTCAATAATATGAGATTTTATAAGAGTCTCTCACGTGACTGTGGGGATGCACAGGTCCAGGTTCCACAGGCAGGCTGCAAACCAGGGTCTCCAATGAATGCCCAATGAAAGATCCTTGATGAGTTTCTGGGAGAAGTTGGCTGTCCAAAGACGAGCTGGGACCGGGTAATGCTCTCTGAATGTTGAAATCACTTCCCCTTTTAAGGCATTCAATTGATTGGATAAAAGTGTCACCCATTGCTGATGACAATCTCTCAGATGCAGATGTAATCAGCCATCCACCCAGTAAACTCACTGGTGACCAAAATCCATAAATGTTCTTGTATTACAATTAACCCAGGACCAAACACCTGGACATAATTACCTGGCCGAGTTGACACATTAGCCTAAACATCACAGTCCAATCCTTGTCAACGTGGCAACCATACACACTACCTTAAACCATACTTAGTCTCTAAGTAAAAACAATAACAGACAAGCATACATATGTATTTCCACCTAACAATGTTCAACTCGCCTGCGTACAACTGGAAACACATTAATGCCCTACAGAATAGAGTGCAAGTCCTTGGGTAATATTCACTCTTAAACTTGACGTCCTTAAATATTATGACTTGAAATTAATAAAACTATTCA
>PVKH010006514.1:0-20985 GCA_004027955.1 Chaetophractus vellerosus | reverse complement strand
ACTAGGAGATGCCCTAGAGGATCTCCTGCATTCCAGGCAAACTCTTCTTTACCCCCGTTATGTAGATGTAGTCCTATTTCCCCTTGATAGTCAGGATCAATCACCCCAGCCACTACAGTAATTCCCTTCTTTGCCTATTGATTCACAGGTAAGAAGAGCCCAAAGTGGCCAGGTGGCAGTCTTAACTTCCAGTTCAATGGGAATCATCGTTGTGTTCCCTGGTGGCAACACTCCTTTTGGGACAAAAACTTGTAGACCAGCAGAGCTTAAGGTTGCAGGGACAGGAAGCAAAAATTTTCCTAGTGGGTCACTAGGGGTAATAGTGAATGGTGCCACTCCCATTCCTACCGCTTGATGCCTGGACCCATGAATCCTGGTTATGGGAGAAACAGCACCATAGAGAGGATGCTGATTTAGAGCATACACAGCCTCCTGGAGAACAGTGCCCCAGCCCTGCAAGGTATTGCCACCGTAACTGAGTCTTCAAAAGGCCATTCCAGGGAACCAGCTGTGGCTCAATTGGTAGAACCCTGCTTTACCACATGGGAGGCCCTGGGTTCGGTTCCCGGGGCCTCCTCGAGAAGGCAGGCTACCTCGAGAAGGCAAGCTGCTGTGAGCAGGCAAGCCACCATGCAGTGAGCTGACTTTGTGGGATGCCGCAGCAGTAGACAAGCAGACACAGAAGAAAACAAAAGCAAAAATGAACACAGCAAGAAAAAGCAGCAAGGAGGATATATAAATAAATAAAAAATAAATCTTTTTTTTAAAAAAAGGCCATTCCAACATTCTATTAATCCAGATGCTACAGTGTGATGGGAAACATGGTAAGACCAGTGGATTCCATGGGCATGTGCCCATTCCAGCACATTATTTGCTGTGAAATGGGTTCCTTGATCAGAAGCAATGTTGTGTGGAATGCCATGGCGGTAGAAAAGCCATTCGCTAAGACCATGGGTGGTAGTTTTGGAAGAAGCATTGCATGCCGGAAATGCAAACCCCTATCCAGAGTATGTGTCTATTCCAGTTAAAACAAATCACTGCTCCTTCCATGGTGGAAGTGGCCCAATGTAGTTAACCTGCCACCAGATAGTAGGATGGTCACTTCAAGGAATGGTGTCATATCGGGGGCTGAGTGTGGGTCTCTGCTGCTGGCAGATTGGGCTTTCAGCAGTGGCTATAGCCAAGTCAGCCTTGGTGAGGGGAACTCCATGTTGCTGAGCCCATGCATAACCTTCATCCCCACCTCCATGGCCACTTTTTTCATGAGCCCATTGGGCAATGACAGGAGTGGCTGGGGAAAGAGGCTGAGCATTAGCCACAGAGCGGGTCATCTTATCCACTTGATTATTAAACTCTTCCTCTGCTGAAGTCACCCTCTGGTGCGCATTCACATGGGGACACAAATATGTCCATGTTTTTTGCCAAAACAGAAAAGTCTATCCACATACCTTTTCCCCAGACCTCCTTGCCACCAATTTTCCAATCATGATCATTCTAAGTCCTTGAACATCCAGCCAAACCATTGCCAACAGCCCATGAATCAGTGTACAAACACACCTCTGGCCATTTCTTCTTCCAAGCAAAATGAACAACTAGGTGCACTGCTCAAAGTTCTGCCCACTGGGAGGATTTGCCTTCACTGCTATCCTTCAAGGATGTCCCAGAAAAGGGCTGCAGTGCCGCAACTGTCCACTTTCGGGTGGTACCTGCATAATGTGCAGAATGATCTGTAAACCAGGCCTGAGTTTTCTCATCCTCAGTCAACTGATTGTAAGGGACTCATTAAAGGGCCAAAGCTGTGGGCTGGGAAAGAGAAGGTAACATGGAAGGGGTGGTGACCATAGGCATATGGGCTACTTCCTCGTGTAACTTACTTGTGCCTTCAGGACCGGCTCGAGCCCTATCTAGCATAAATCACTTCCACTTTATTATGGAGTGCTGCTGTGCATGTCCAACTTTATGGTTTGGTGGGTCAGGCAATACCCAGCTAATGATAGGCAAATCAGGTATTATGGTAACTTGATGGCCCAAGGTTAAGCATTCAGTCTCTACTCAGGCCAGGTAGCAAGCCAAAAGCTGCTTCTCAAAAGGGGAGTAGTTATCTGCAGAGGATGGCAAGGCTTTGCTCCAAAATCCTAAGGGTCTGTGTTTTGATTCCCTCATAGGGGCCTGCCAAAGGCTCCAGCAGCATCTCTATTTGCCACTGAAACGTCCAGCACCATTGGATCTGCTGGATCATATGGTCCACGTGGTAGTGCAGCTTGCACAGCAACCTGGACCTGTCACAGGTCCTCCTCTTGTTCCAGTCCCCAATCAAAACTAGCAGCTTTTCTGATCGCTCAGTAAATGGGCTGGAGTAGCACACCCAAGTGAGGAATGTGTTGTCTCCAAAATCCAAAGAGGCCAACTAAGCATTGTGCCCCTTTTTTGGTCGTAGGAGGGGCCAGGTGCAACAGCTTATTCTTTACTTTAGAAGGGATAACTCGACAGGCCCCACTCCACTGGACACCTAGAAATTTCACTGAGGTGGAAGGACCCTGCATTTTTGTTGGATTTATCTCCCATCCTCTCTCACGCAAATACCTTACTAATAAATCTAGAGTCTTTGCTACTTCTTGCTCAGTAGGGCCTATCAACATGATATCATCAATATATGGGACCAGTGTGATGTCCCGTGGGAGGGAGATACAATCAAGGTCCCTGAGGACGAGGACAATATCATGACATAGGGCTGGAGAGTTGATATACCTCTTAGTAAGGACAGTGAAGGTATACTGCTGGCCTTGCCAGCTGAAGGCAAACTGTTTCTGGAGGTCCTTACTAATGGCAATTGAGAAAAAAGCATTTGCCAGACCAATAGCTGCATACAGGGTAACAGGGGAAGTGTTGATTTGCTCAAGTAATGATACCACATCTGGGACAGTAGCTGCAATTGGAGTCACCACCTGGTTAAGTTTACAATAATCTACTGTCATCCTCCAAGATCCACCTGTTTTCTGCACAGGCCAAACAGGAGAGTTTAATGGAGATGTGGTGGGAATCACCACCCCTGCATCCTTCAAATCCTTTCTGGTGGCACTAATCTCTGCTATCCCTCCAGGAATCTGGTATTGCCTTTGATTTACTATTTTGCTAGGCAGGGGCAGTTCTAGGGGCTTCCAATTGGCCTTTCCTACCATAATAGCCCTCACTCCACAAGTCAGGGATCCAACGTGGGGATTCTGCCAGTTACTGAGAATGTCTATTCCAATTACGCATTTGGGAACAGGGGAAATAACCACAGAATGGGTCCAGGGACCCACTGGACCCACTGTGAGATGGACCTGAGCTAAAACTCCATCAATCACCTGACCTCCATAAGTCCCTACTCTGACTGGTGGACCACAGTGACATTTTGGGTCTCCTGGAATTAATGTGATCTCTGAGCCAGTTTCTAATAATCCCCAAAATGTCTCATTTCCTTTTCCCCAGTGCACAGTTACTCTGGCAAAAGGCCATAGGTCTCCCTGGGGAAAGGTGGGAGGAAGATTAACAGTATAAATTTTTGGCAGTTTTACAGGATCTTTCCCCAAGGGGACCTGGTCTTCTCCTCATTCAAGGGACTCTGGGTCTGTAAACTGTCTCAAGTCTGGGAATTGATTAAGGGGCCGTGATTCTCTGCATCTGTAATTTGAGTTAAGGTTTTGTTCACTCCACCTAGAACTCTTCTGCTTACACAGATCCAGAAGAAATTTAGTAGACTGCTCATGTATTTCACTTCTAGGTACACCATGATCTATTAGCCAATGCCATAACTCCATGTGACTCAGACTATTCTGTGCGCTGTTTTGAATCTGTCTTTCATTGCGATAGCCACGCCTACCATGCCTTTGGTGATTAACTGCCCATACTTGACTTTTACAGGACCGAGATCCAATCATCCCCATAATGTTTAAGAATTCCAATTCCATTACAGCCCTCCCTACAGTAATACCTGTTCTGCAGAGAAGAGCAACCACAGAGATCTTAAGAGAAGATGGAGTTTGTCTTACAAACTTATTCCTCACAGTCCTGGTTAAAGGTGTGCCCTCTGGACATTCCTGGCGTGGGTGGGCAGGCCTCAAATGATAATTCCATTCTACCCTTCCAATCTCTCTAAGCCTTTGAATCCCCTTGTCTACTGTATACCAGGGCAAATCGGACATCTCAACATGACACATGCTAGGCCATCGTTTGGTCCATGTTTCAGTCAGCCACCCAAACAAACTGTTAGAGCCCTTTCTAACCCCTCGAGCTACGGCATTGAATCCAAAATTTCTGCTTAGTGGGTCCATATCAATAAATTCAGCCTGATCCATCTTTATATTTCTTCCACCATTATCCCATACCATTAGTATACATTCCCACACATATTCCCCTAATTTCTGTCTATATAAGTTGGAAAACTCATGCAGTTCTTTCAGAGTATAATGTACTACCACATGGGTCACACTTTGTATTTCACCTTTGTGGCCTTGTTGTGATTTCAGTCTAGTAATAAGTCTCAAAGACAGGAGGGGTGGAAGGAGTAAGGAGAATGATTAGAGATGTCTTACAGGTTGCTGACCTCAGGACATTGTTTTGCATTTTCTTCTGGTGAGACAGGGTTAATCTCTTCAGGCAGGGGTTGGAAGGCAGATTCCTCAGGGCAGGGTGGAGGCTGGGCAGTGCATGCTGGAGTTTGGCTGGTACCCCCCTCAGAGCTGGAAGGAGGTCCAGACTCCCTGGGGCATGCTGGAGGCTGGATGATATAAGGTTGACAAGGTGTGGTCTCCACAGGGCAGGCCATCACAGGTTTACCTGGTAAAGTCTTAGCAGAATTTAGAGTTCCAATGTCCCCAGCAATATTATCATCATCCCATATGTCTCCGTTCCAATCCTCAGGATTCTACTCTTTTCCAATCAATGCCTTCACTTTAATTACAGAAACCCTGTGAGGTTGAAATTTTAGTTTCCTCTGTAGTTCTGCTACTCGTACAATAGTGTCTGCATTTGATTCTCAGATATCTCAAGTCTTTGGCTACAGGAGACAAGATTTTCTTTCAAGGCACATGTAGAAACTTTCATATCATTCATGCAGCATTTAAGTTTCTAATTTGAAGACTTTAGCTCATCTCTTTCTTTTTGTAACTGTATCCAGAGTATCTAGGAGGAGGCAACCAGCATCATTATACTTTTTTACTCCACAAAATTCTGTTAAGGTATTGAAAACACTCTCACCCAGATCCTTGCTTCTTTTAAGTGTGGAAGTAGGGGAATCCAGTGAGGCTATTTTGCGTATCTCTATTGACAGCTCCCGCCATGGACTGTTAGCAATCTCTTCATTATTGGAAAGGGAGCCATTAGTACCCTTGAGTCCAATTATAGTAGAGAGCCAATTACAAATTTCCCAGAACCACCTCAGACATCCCATGTTTATGACTCTGTTCCTCAAGAACCACTCCTGGTACCAAGCTGTATTAGTCAGGGTTCTCTCAGGAAACAGAATCAACAAGAGATATGTCATTAATATAAGATTTTATGAGTCTCTCATGCAACTGTGGGGATGCACAAGTCCAGGTTCCGCAGCAAGCTGCAAGCCAGGGGCTCCGATGAAAGTCTCATGAAAGGTCCTTGATGAGTTTCTGGGAGAACTTGGCTGTCCAAGGATAAGCTGGGAAATTCTCTCTGAATGTTGAAATCACTTCCCCTTTTAAGGCAGTCAACTGATTGGATACAAGTGTCATCCATTCTTGATGCAATCTCGCTGATTGATGCAGATGTAATCAGCCATCCATGCAGTAAACTCACTGGTGATCGAAGTCCATAAATGTTCTTGTATTACAATTAGCCCAGTGCTTGCTGGACCTAACACCTGGACACAATTACCTGGCTGAGTTGACACATTAGCCTAACCATCACACCACCCTATATATATATTTTTATATCATTTATACATGAACATACATAAACAATGAGTGTGTAGTAAACTTTGTGAACTTACCAAGCAAACATGCATAACATCATACAGGGGTCCCATACATCAACCCACCACCAGCACCTTGTATTGTTGTGAGACATTTGTTACAAATTATGAAAGAATGTTGTCAAAATCTTACTAGTAACTATAACCCAATTTGGATGATTCACATTTGGTGTATTTTTCCCCAAACCCACCCTATTATTATTTTTAAAATATATTTTTATTACATAAGTTGTGAACTTACAAAACAATCATGAACGTGTGTAGAATTCCCATACAATGCCCCACTATCAACACACCACACCATGGTGGAACATTTGTTACAGATTATGAAATACCACCAACCATGGTCCACAGCATAAATTTAGCACACTTTTTCCATACTCCCCCATTATCAACACAGTACATCTCTGGCATAGATGCATGAATATTACAGTACTGCTGTTAACCACAGTCCATAGGTCACTCCAGTTATATTTTTCCCATGCTTCTCCACATTCTCAGCACCCTGCAATAGTGATGTACATCTGCTCTAGCTCACAAAGGACACTTTTTCATCTGTACCATCAACTGCAATTCTCATCCACCTCTGGGTTTACTGTGTTATTCAGTCCCTAGATTATTCTCTAGCTTTCTTTCAATTGGCATTTACATCCCTAGACTACCCTTTCCAGCCACATTCCCATTTATAAACCAGCTGTTACTTACTATAATGTGATATCTTAAACTCTATACATTTCCACACTTTTACAGTAAAGTTAATTAAAACTTCTACATACATTAAGCATCCGTAGTCCATCTCAGTCCTCCTCTTATGTCCTTTAAGAATCCATCGCCTACCACCAGGACTTGACTATGTTTTCCTCCATTTTCTTTAGGAGTTTTATGGTTCTTACCTTTATCTTTAGGTCTTTGATCCATGTTGAGTAAATTTTTGTATAAGGTGTGAGATAGGAGTCCTCTTACTTTCTTTTGGCTATGGACATCCAGTTTTCTCAGCACCATTTGTGGAATGGAATATTCTGCCTGAGCTGGGTGGGATTGACAGGCTTGTCAAAAATCACTTGGCCATAGATGCCAGGGTCAGTTTCTGAACCATCAGTTCGGTTCCATTGATCTACGTGTCTGTCTTTATGCCAGTACCATGCTGTTTTTTTACCACTGTAACTAGGTAATATGATTTAAAATCTGGAAGTGAAAGTCCTCCAACTTCACTTTTTAAGATGTTTCTGGCTATTTTGGGACCCCTTACCCTTCCAAATAAATTTGAGAATTATGTTTTCTATTTATTTTTTTTAAATGCTGGTGGAATTTTTATCAGGATAGCATTAAGTCTGTATATCAATTTGGGTAGAATTGACATTTTTGTGATATTTAGTATTCCGACCCATGAGCATGGAATGTTCTTCCAATTATTTAGGTCAATTTTTACTTCTTTTAACAGTTCATTGTAGGTTTTGACTACAAGTTCTTTACATAGCTGGTTAAGTTTATTCCTAAATATTTGATCCTTTTAGTCACTATTGTAAATGGAATCTTTCCCCCTGACTTTTTCCTCAATTTGTGCATTACTAGTGTTTTTTGATGTCTATTTCATCTGATATAAGTATAACTTCTCAGGTTTTTGTTGTTGTTGTTGTTTTTGTTACTGTATGTGTGGAATATCTTTTTCCAGACTTTCACCTCAATCTATTGGTATCCTTGGGTCTAAGGTTGAGTCTCGTGCAGACAGCATATAGGTGGCTCATATTTTCTCATCCATTCCACCAGTCTGTGTCTTTTGATAGGGGAGTTTAATTCATTAACATTCAGTATTATCATTGTAAAGGCAGTTCTTATTTCACCCATTTTGACCTTTGGGTTTTATCTGTCATATTTTATTTTCATCCCTCTTTTGAGACTTTTAGTTACTTTTCTGATATAATCTTCATTTCTAGAGTCTCTTCCAAGCCTCTCTCTCCTGTCTTCTCTTTTCAGACTGCAGCACAACCTTTAGTATTTCCTGCATAGCCGGTCTCTTGGTTACAAACTCTCTCAGTTTCTGTTTATCTGTGAATATTCTAAACTTGCCCTCATTTTTGAAAGGCAATCTTGCCAAATATAAGATTCTAGGCTGGAAGTTTTTCTCTTGCAGTATCTTAAATATATCATACCACTGTCTTCTTGTCTCCATGGTTTTTGATGAGAAATTGGCACTTAATCTTATTGGGTATCCCTTATATGTTATGCATTGCTTTTCTCTTGCTGTTCTCAGACTTCTCTCTTTGACTTTGGCATTTCACATTCTGATTAGTATGTATCTCAGAGTTGGTTTATTCAGATTTATTCAGATGGGAGTACATTGTGCTTCCTGGACATGGATATTTATATCCTTCAATAGGATTGGGAAATTTTTTACCATTATTTCTTCAAATATTCCTTCTGTCCCTTTTCCCTTCTCTTCTCCTTCTGGGACACCCATAACCCATATGTTTGCACATCTCTTGCTGTAGTTTAGTTCCCTAGACTTTGTTCAATTTTTTCCATCTTTTCTTCATTTGTTTTTTTTGTATGTTCACTTTCAGAGGCTATTTCTTCAAGCTCACCAATCCTTTCTTCTGCCTCCTCAAATTTGCTGTTATATGATACAAGTGTATTTTTTATTTCATTTATTGAGCCTTTCATTCCCATAAGATTTGCTATTTTTCTATGTATGCTTTCAAATTCTTCTTTGTGCTTACCCAGTGTCTTCTTAATATCCTTAATCTCTTTAGCCATATCATTGAATTTATTAAGGAGATTTTTAAAAATATCTATGATTAGTTGTCTCAACTCCTTTATGTCATTCGGAAGCTTATCTTTTTCCTTTAACTGGGCCATATCTTCCTATTTCTTGGTATGGATTGTAATTTTTTGTTGGTGTCTTGGCATCTGGCTTACTAGTTATATTTATTCTGGGTGCAGTTTCTCTTTTTAGTTCACGGCTTTCTTGCCCTTTCTCCCTTGCTGTTTGGGTAGTAGGAGCCAAGGATGTATTTGGTGTTATAAGCTGTGGAGGCTCAAGCTGCCCGCATTGCCCCATGGACAGAAGAAGCTTCTCCTACATTTCTCCTTTGCCAGGGTCATGGGCAGAGTCATAGCCATGTGTAATAATCCAAGTTGTGCAGGCCTAGACGGTAGTTGCCCAGAAAGACTGATGAAGCTTCAAGCCCCTTCCTCTGCTGCCTGACGTGGGGATGGATCTGCAGGTGCGAGCAGCAATCTCTGCCATGTGGGTCCAAAATGACTGCAATTGCCTGAGTAGACTTCTGACTATTCAGTCTGTGCCAGCCAAATGTACCTGAAGTCACCTGGAGAGGCTGGTGCAGATCCTGCCAGCTTCCTTCCTGCCAGAGGTGGGGATTTCTGACTTTGACAGGTTCAAACTTAAGCTGTTCTTAGGGTTATACTCTATCCAGCTAAATATTAATCAGTAGCTTTAGTTGGTGGCCAACCGTCTTTTCCTCCCCTGGGTTTGGGTAATGGAGCTTCCAACTCCAGCCACAGAATAGCTCTTGAGGTGGCTTGCACTGCCAGAGTAGAATGCTCACCAGCCTCTGCAGCATGGTCTGTATTTTCCCAGAGAGGCTGGAGCAGGTCCCCCCCAGCTACCTCCCTGCTGGAGGTGGGGCTAGAGCAGCTTGGGGTAGATCTGCAATCTGATCTGGATGGAAAGAAGCCGGTCCCTACCAGCACTATGATTTTCAGTCTACCCTTCTCATGCCAGGAGCAGAGTTAAAATGGTGGCTACCAGCCTTTTTCTGACTTGGACGGGTTTAAACTTTAGCTGTTCTTAGGATTATACTTTAGCCAGCCGAATTTGCTAATCAGTAACTAAAGTTGGTGCCCAACAGTCTCTTCCTCCACCCATTTTTGGAAAGTGGAACTTCCAATTCCAGCCATGAAACAGCTCCTGAGGCAGCTGGTGCCACCAGTGGAGGATGGGCACCAGCCTCAAGGTGTGGAGTGCTCTATTTACGAATCTTCTCTGCAGATGGGCAGTCTCTTCCTTCCATTCTTTCAAGGATGTTGCAGGATGCTCTTCTGGTCTTCTGGAGCCCCCAAATAGATGCTTTAGAAAGCTCTGGGTGATTACTAACTGCCTTTTAGCACAAGCTGACTCTAGGAGTGCCTTACTCTGCTGCTGTCTTGCTGGTTGTCTCTCAAGATACTTTTTTCAGATGTTTGTTTATTATATGTCATTTTGTCTTCCATTCTGTGAGCTGCTCCCTTCTCTGACTTATATATAAATTTTCTATGTTTCAGTTTTCCAAATAACTTAACAAATGTTACAAATTGATAAGGTATAAAATTTGGATTTAATGGATGAATGAATGACTGATTCATTCATTCATTCATTCATTCAATAAATATTATTAAACATCAGTTTTTGTACTATTGGAACCCAAAACTGCTTGATTGCTAAACCTATATTCTTAAACTTTTATTTTCAGGAAAATAATGTTCTGAATCATATTTTTCTTTTAAAAAAATCCAAAAAACACCAACAAACCTTTCTGAGATGGCAATTCAAGCTATTCTTTCCTGAGTAGTGACTCAGGTGATCACAATTCTCCTCAAGAGACAATTTTCTCATTTGTGCACAGTGGAAGACACCAAGAAGAGTACCCAAAATTGGGGAACACTAGTAAATATTGTTTTTCAAATAACTTACATAACATAAAATAATCACTCTTTATTGAGTAACATTGATAGCTTTTCTTCTTTTTTAAACCTTTTTTTCCAATTAAAAAATCAGAGTGAGGGTTGAAACATGGTATGTTTGAAAATGATAAATGACAAAAGAGAAAATAGAGATATCCCTCTAATTTTCCTACTTATTGGCTATGGAATGTCTGTGAACAAGAAAAAGGTGTTTGAGTGCTAAGTATCTACATAGAACTCTTATTTGAACTATTGCAGCAATCGTGTGTGGTCAATGGTCCCTAACCTGATCCTCTTTTATACATATATGTTGAGTGTCTGAAGCTTATTCCTATTTTAAGGTCTATGTAGTAAAATTATATAACTATCTTTTTAAAATATGTAATTTAGAAATAAATCTAAAGAATGACCTGCTGAAGGGAAATACCCTGTATTTTCAAAGTAGCACTTTAGTATCAGTGGTTGTGAGTTAGCACAATCTTTACATAACTTTTAAGCAGGAATTTTTCACCTCACTAAAATTGTCTATTTCCATAGTATAAATAAATAGATAAATTAATAGACTATTTTCAGACAATATTTGGTGGCCATATCTCGATCACCAATGGTCTTCAGCTACTCCTGAATACACAAAAGTTAAAATCAATAATGGAAAATATTCATATGAAGGAAGAGGATTTTGTACCTCTGTAAAAGCCTAATTTCTCATAGACATCTATATGCATGTTCATATTGGCTAATATATAAGTATTCACTGATGTTGATCAGCAATTTAACAAATTAGTAGATGGTACTTAATGTTAACACCATAACTTCCTGATTATCTGTTTCCTTTAAAATTGCCTAAAGTACCCATTAAATTTTTTTGTGCTTCTTAAAGGTAAAATAGTAACTAAGTAATAAAGAGATGAAAGATCAAGACTGTAGACTAATAGATGTAATTATGATCACTATATAACTCAATATTTTTCCTCAAAGAATGAGACACATTTGCAGAAATTGTGAATGGGATTTTCTTGGATCTGCCCCATTTCATACAAAGATAATCTGTTACCAGTGTTTACCCTGAAAATCTCAGCTGATCTGACTGGAGAAGTTGGCGCCCCTCTTCTTTCACTGATCCATGTGCATCCATCTCAAACCTTCCTACTCAATGAAAGATGGCAAGTAGAGGAGGAACAATATGCAGCTAAAAATTAAAGAATCGATGCACTCTCCTGGTAGAAGTATCTCCAAATGAAAACTCTTTGAAATAAAGGAAAAGGTGTTGTTTTTTAATCATTTGGATATTTTAATGAGTATATGGTTTTCTAGGAAGAGGAAATAAAAGGAAATTGGTCTATACATAATAAAATCATTGGCCAAAATAATTTCATTCTATGAGTTTCTCACCAATTCTCACAGATCTCCAAAGACAAGTGTCCCAAAAGTTACTAGCTCATTTGAGGAAACTAGACAAAATTAATTTGTATATATATCTATATAACTGTAACTACCATAATTCATCTCCAGCTGACAAACTTATGACATAATTATAATTATGGAAAATACTCAAGTTGTTTTAATGAGAAAGCAAAGGTTTGATGGTGAGATTGTTAAAATTGTAGGCCAAAAAAAAAAAAAATGCTAAGATGTAGTTAATTTTCTATTGCTGTATTCGATGTTTTTTAAATTCTCAGTGAAACTTCCTTTAAACTGATAATATCTAAAAAGAATCACACTATCAAAGATGGAAAATGTCTTTAAAATCATCTGGTTCATTTGTTTTTCAAATTGTGTGCACAGACATTCCCAAGGCTTTGGGACAACCTGCCAGGTGCAAGGAATAGGGTAATCATGAAAGAAGAGAAAGAGAAAGGTTCAGGCTTGCATCTCTGGCTTTAAAATAACAAGAATCTTCTTCATCAAAATGATAGCCACATCAATAATAACAAGTATTTATTGAGTCCTTCCTATGTGTTTGTCACTTTAACTAATAATCCTACTCAATCCATATATCAGCCTAATGTGGAAAGTATTAGTACTATCTCCTATTTTACAGATAAGAAAACGAAAACGGAGGCCTAAAAAAACAAGTAAACAGGCCAATTTCAAGTAGTGAAAACAATTTGAAACCAAAAAGTCTTGAGTCCAGAGCATATGCTCTTTACCAAAAAGGTTGTTTATAAAGTAAGAATTTTTAAAGTCTGAAAAGCCACTAATATAGGACAACCTTTTCATTTTTAATTTAGGCTCAGAATTATAATGTAGGTCAGGTCTCCTGTTTGTCATTTCAGTGTTTTTTCCATTTTGCTGCTTCTAAAATCTTTTATATATCCATTCTGAAATATACTCATATTTTGGCAAACTTCAAAATCTTCACTAGAAGTACATTTCTATCTTAAAGATATCCTGCCTTAAATTTGGGAACATGGCATTGAAGTAACAAGTTCACATTAAATTCAAAAAAGAAAAGTAAGAGGGACACAATAAGATTCTCCCAAACACAAGCAAAGGGATTCTGGGAAAATGGCAAAGGCAGAGTAATTAAATCTCCCCAAATGCCCTTACAAAAACTGACAGAACAACTAGATAGCAAAACTAACAACTCATGGAAAACATATACAACAAAAATAGGAGGCAAGTTATCCCCATGAATTCCAAAACACAAATGAGGAAGAATAAATAACCAACAGCCATAAGAACTGCAAAGTATATCTTTTTCCTCAGAGGAAACAGAAAGATGCTCCAGAGAGTCTGAAAGTTTTGAGAATAGGATCAGTTTAAAAAAGCCAATAAATATTCACTGGAATGCACAGATGACCAATTTAAAGACAATTTCTGGGTTGTGTCAAGCCAAATAGCAAGTGAGTGCAAGAGGCCCAAGGTAATGTCTGAAGGAGCTAGAATAGACTGTGCCACGTTAACTCTTGCAATCAACCTCCATAATGACTTTCCAGGAAAGTCCTCACCTAAAGAAAGATTGGGGGGAATAGAATCAAATTTGAGCAGGGCAGGGAATATAGAGATAAAGGAATAAAAGGTCCCTACAAAAATAGGGGGAAAATAGCCGTGAAATCTCAAGAAGCAAGACACTGTATTTTTTTAAAACACTTTTAGGAAAACAACAAAAGGGGGGGATCTGCACAGTTAGAAAAGTTATCCTGAGCAACCCATACTTTTGGCTAAAAGTTTGAGAAAAATAATTCTACTTAAAAATAAACAACAGGAAAAAAACAAGACCAAATACCCTACACAGTTATGAGGGGAAAAAATGGAGTGATGAGCAGAATAACCTTCCAAGAGACAATGAATGCATAACAGAAAGAAAAGCCCACAAAATCTATCAAAACTGTAATCTATTTCAAAGAAGCCAAGGAATACTTAAGAAAATGATACAAGGTATGAGGGAACAAAATATATTCAGAATTATAAAATAATAAAAATAAGGTGTGAGAACTCGGGGGAAAAATCAGAAATGAAGGCTAAGTAAGAAGGAATAAACAAAATAAAGCCTTAGGAGAAATTAAAGGCAAAAAGGAAAGCTTGTTAAATCAAATGAAGAAGGTTATAAAAGGACAAAGTAAGAGTGACAAATATTGAAGGCAGGCAAAAAAGACTCACTATATGGATAACAGGAGGCCCTTAATTAGAAAACCAAAGCAAGGGACCAGTACACATACTAAATACTATGATTCAATACAACATTCCTGAAACAAAACAGATTCAAAACTACATATTAAAAACACATGTTGCATATCTGATTTGTATCAACCCAGAATGACCAACTCCAGAACATTTTAAAAATTCATTGGGTTTAAAAATTTTTAAAAGACAAAATCCCTTGGGTGTCTAAGCAAAAAAAGCAAGTGACTTATAAGGAAAAGAAAATTAGATTATCATGAGACTTTTCTTCAGCAACACTTTATGGCAGGGTAAATGGAAAAACACACTTAAGATAATCAAGAGCAAAAATGTAAGCCACAGGTTTCATAACTAGCAATGGGGCTTTTAAGAACAGAGGAAAGAATTGAGATGTTATCGATATGCAAGAATTCTAGGAAGATTGTTTCCATGAGTCCTTCCTGAGAAATCTACCAGAGAACAAACTTCACACAACCAGAATAACTAGAGAAGCATTGGCAAAAGGACGAGTGGTGAGCACTAAACACATAATTATTTGTAGAACTAATACCAAATGACAGTTAAAAAGGGGAATTTGTAATACGTAATGCTATATTCTTTGACAATGTAGATATAGAATAATTATTTTTTAAAGGAGAGGGAGAATAAGGAAAACAAATGAAACATAATTAATAGCTTTTATTTATTTATTTATTTATTTTAAGATTTATTTATTTTATTACATATCTCCCCTCCCCCCCCGCTGCGGCGACACGCCAAGACTGGTCACTGCACAGGCGCGGCTTTCCCCGCTTGTGGGCGGCTTCTGCTTCCATTCACGGCTGGCTCTCAGTTCGCGGGTGGCTGGCTGCGCTCCATTTGCGGGCGACCTGCCCTGCCCATGGCGGCTTTTGCCCTGTCCGTGGCAGCTTTTTGCCCTGCCCACGGTGGCTCTGGCCTGCCCATGGCAGCTTGCCATTCTCAAGGCGGTCTGCCCGCTAGGAGAGGTCCCCGGGAACCGAACTCAGGGCCTCCCATGTGGTATGCCAGCACCCTATCCACTGGGCTATCCAGCAGGCCCCTAATAGCTTTTAGAAATAATATTGATGGTGATAGTTTTGGAATTTTTATGCAGAGACAATTTTGTAGGTAATTTGGAATAAAATAAATGAGAAATTATGGGATATTCTAGCTCTATTATCCCCTATGCCCTTCAGAGATAAGTTTCTCAATGTTAAAGAAAGGAGATACAGTTCTAATGGAAAAGAAATTAAGTAAAAAACCTTTCACTTGTAAATTTAAGGAGGAAGTATCAGTATGAGTTCATGAGGTATTTTATCTCTAAATGCACATACACATCTATATAGATATATAATGTATTAACTCTGCCCACTAAAAAGATTAGCTCTGAAAACAAACTCTGTCTACTGTAAAGCTCTAAAAAGCAATGAACAACCCAATTGCAATGAGGAGGCCAACTATTAGAGCCTTCCTAATAAAAAAACATAATATCATCTGTAGTCTTGCCAAAGGGATCAAATTTGAAGTAGATTTGGGATAAAAGTGATGAGTTTTACTTTGACAAGCTGTGTGATATACAAGTAGAAAAGCATAATAACTATCTGAAAATATGATCTGAAAGTTTTGTCAAACTAGAATAAACATGATGTGGCAGTTGACACAAATGTAATGAATTGTACGTTAAGAGAAAATTGTAGAAGTCTAAGGTATAAAACATTGGAAATCATCAAGAATCAAAACATGGATAAATAATAATAATAAAGAGCCACCACAAAATTCAGGGAAAGTTAGTGATGTTTAGGATTGGTAATGGGATCATAGGAGTCATGTAAGGAGATGGTTTAAAGAAACAAACTTTTTGAGGTATCACTTCTCAGCTAAGGACCTAAAAGCATAAGACATAGTTACCAATTGCACGTCCTATAAAAAAAATTATTAGAGAAGTTGTAGGTTTAAAGAACAATCATGCATAAAATACAGGGTTCCCATACACCACCCTAACACCAATACCTTGCCTTGGTGTGGAACATTTGTTAAAATTGATGATAGCATTTTTGGTAATTGTCTTATTTTTTTTAACAGTAGCTTTGTTACAATTGATGAAAGATTATTAAAATAGTAATATTACTATTGTCCATAGTTAACATTAGATATATGTTTTCCCTTATACCACTCTATTTGTAACACCTTGTATTAGTGTTGTATATCGTTATAATTCATTAAAGAACATTTTTATACTGCCACTATTAACTATAGCCCATTATCTATAATAGGGTTCACTGTTTTATACAGTCCTAAGTTTGAATCACAAAAGTGTTTAAGTTTGACGAAGTACCATTTATCCATGTTCTCTTTCGTTGCTCATACTTTTGGTGTAAGGTTTAAGAATCCACCACCTACCACCAGGCCTTGAAGATGTTTCCCTACATTTTACTCTAGAAGTTTGATGGTTCTAGAGTTTATATTTAGATTTTTTTATGCATTTTGAGTTAATTTTTGTGTAAGGTCTGAGATAGGGGCCCTCGTTCTTTGTTTTGGCTATGGATATCCAGTTATCCCAGCACAATTTGTTGCATAGACTTTTCTGCCCCAATTAGGTGGGTTTGATAGCCTTGTCAAAACTCACTTGACCACAGATGGGGGTGTCTGTTTCTGAACCATCAATTCAGTTCCATTGGTCTATGTGTCTATCTTTATGCAACCACCATGTTGATTTTTACCACTGTAGCTAGGTAATATGTTTTAAAGTCCAGAAGTAAGAGTCCTCCAACTTTGCTCTTCCTTTTTAAGATGTTTCTGGCTATTTGGGGCCCCTTAATCCTTCCAAATAAATTTTCAATTTCTTTAAAATATGCTGTGGAATTTTTATTGGGATTGCATTGAATCTGTATATTAATTTGGGTAGAATTGACATTTTAACAATATTTAGTCTTCCAATCCATAAGCATGGAATGTTCTTCCATTTATTAAGGTCTTTTTAATTTCCTTTACCAATGCATTATAGTTTTTTGAATACAAGTGCTTTACATCCTTGGTTAGGTTTATTCCTGAATATTTGATTGTTTTAGTGGCTCTTGTAAATAGAACTTTTTCCTGACTTTCTCCTCATATTGCACATTTCTAGTGTATAAAATCTACTGATTTTTTTGCATATTGATCCTGCATCAATTGATAGGATCATGTGATTTTTCTTCTTTGATCTATTAATGTGGTGTATTATACTGTTTGATTTGCTTGTGTTGAAACACCCTTCCGTGCCTAGTATAAAACCCATTTGATCATGATGA
Source organism: Chaetophractus vellerosus (assembly GCA_004027955.1). Taxonomy (NCBI): domain Eukaryota; kingdom Metazoa; phylum Chordata; class Mammalia; order Cingulata; family Chlamyphoridae; genus Chaetophractus; species Chaetophractus vellerosus. Next base: position 3,411 of record PVKH010006514.1, on the reverse strand, counting down.
ATAATTATTTTAATGTGTTGTTAGAATTGATTAGCAATTATTTTGTTGAGGATTTTCACATCCATATTCATTAGGGAAATGAGTCTATAATTTTCTTTTTTCATAATTTCTTTATCTGGTTTTGGTATTAGAGTGATGATATTGGCCTCATAGAATGAGTTTGTTAGCATTCCTTCTTGTTCAATTTGTTGGAAGAGTTTGAGTAAGATTGGTACTAAATCTTCTTTGAATGCTTGGTGAGATTCACCTGTGAAACTATCTTGTCCTGGGCTTTTCATTCTGGGGAGTTGTTTGATTACTGTTTCAATCTCTTTAATTGTGCTTCGTTTGTTGAGGTCTTCTATTTCTTCTAGGGTCAGTATAAGTTGTTCATACATTAATACGTTAATATATTTTCCATTTCATCTACATTGTCTAGTTTGTTGGTGTACAGGTATTCATAGTATCCTCTTACAATTTCTTTTATTTTTGTGGGCTCCTTTCTTATTTTATTTATTTGCATCTTCTCTCTTTTTTCCTTGTCATTCTGGCTAAGGGTTTGTTGATTTTGTTAATCTCCTTGAAGAACCAACTTTTGGTATTGTTAATTGTCTCTGTTGGGTTTGTTGTTGTTGTTGTTGTTGTTCTCAATTTCACTTATTTCTGTTCTGCTCTTTGTTATTTCTTCCTTTTGCTTGGTTTGGGAATAGTTTGATGTTCTTTTTCTGGTTCCTCCAGCTGTGTAGTTAGTTCACTGATTTTAACTCTTTCTCTTTTTTAATGTAACCATTGAGGGCTATAAATATCCATCTCAGCATTGCCTTTGCTCCATCCCATAGGTGCTGATATGTTGCATTTTCATTTTCATTCATCTCAAGATATTATTGATTTCTCTCACAATTTCTTCTTTGACTCAAGTGTTATTTAAGAGTGTGTTTTTAAATCTCCATATATTCATGAATTTTCCCTTTTTCCACCTGTTGCTGATTTCCAACTTTATTCCATTATGACCAGAGAAAGTGTTTTGTATAATTTCAATCATGTTGAATATATTGAGATCTGCTTTGTGACCCAACATATGATCCATCCAGGAGAAATATCCATGGGCACTCGAAAAGAATGTATATCCTGCTGCTTTGGGGTACAGTGTTTTGTATGTGTCTATTAGGTTTAGTCAATTTATCATATTATTCAAGCTCTCTGTTTCTTTATTGATCCTCTATTTTTCTACCCAATGATAAGAGTGATGTATTGAAGTCCCCAACTATTATTGTAGAGACATCTATTTCTCCCTTCAGCTTTGCCAGTGTTTGCCTCATGTCATTTGGGGCATCCTGATTATATCCATATACATTTAAGGTTGTTATTTCTTCCCAGTGAAATGCTGCTTTTATTAATATATAATATCCTTCCTTGTCTCTAATAACAGATTTGCTTTTAAGTCTATTTCATCAAATATAAATATAGATACTCCAGCTATTTTTTTTTTTTTTTGGTTATTTCATGTGTGGAATATCTTTTTCCGGCCTTTCACTTTCAAACTATTGGTATCCTTGGGTCTAAGGTGAGTCTCTTGTAGACAGCATATACATGGCTCATATTTTCTTATCCATTTTGCCAGTCTGTGTCTTTTGATTCGGGAGTTTAATCCATTAACATACAATGGTATTACTGTGAAAATAGTTCTTACTTCACACATTTTGACCTTCAGGTGTTATCTGTCATATTTTATTTTTACTACTCTTTTTACACTTTTAGTTTCTATTACTGATACAATCTTCTTTTCTGGACTCTCTTCCAAGCCTCTCTCTCCTGTCTTTTCTTTTCAGGTCATAGCACTCCCTTTAGTATTTCCTGAAAAGCTGGTCTCTTGGTTACAAACTCTCTCAGTTTCTATTTATATGTAAATATTCTAAACTCACCTTTGTTTTTGAGAGACAATCTTGCTGGATATAAGATTCTTGGCTGGCAGCTTTTGTCTTGCATTATCTTAAATGTAGCATACTTCTGCCTTCTTGCCTCCATGGTTTCAAATAGGAAATTAGCATTTAATTTTATTGGGTATCCTTTGCATGTGATGCACTGTTTTTCTCTTGCTGGTCTCAGAATTCTCTTTGCCTTTGATATTTCACATTCTGATTAGTATATGTCTCAGAGGACATCTATTCAGATTTATTGGGATAGGAATATGTTGTGCTTCTTGGACACAGATATCCATGCCCTTCCATAGGTTTGGGAAATTTTCTACCATTATTTCTTCAAATATTCTTTCTGCCCTTTTCCCTTCTTTTCTCCTTCTGGGACAGCCATGACATGTATGTTTGCACATTTCTTGCCTTAATTAAGTTCTCTGATACCCTGTTCAATTTTTTCCACTCTTTTCTTTATTTATTCATTTGTATGTTTGCTTTCAGAGGTCATGTCTTAAAACTCACTGATCCTTTCTTCTGCCTCTTCAATTGTTATATGCCTCCAGTGAATTTTTAATTTCATTTATTTTGACTTTCATTCCCATAAGATCTCCTAATTTTCTATATATCTTTTCTTTGTGCTCACCCAATGTCTTCTTAATATCCTTAATCTCTTTAATCATCTCATTGAAATTATTAAGGAGATTTATTTTGATATTTATGATTAGTTGTTTCAACTCCTTATGTCATCTGGAGGCTTATCTTGTTCCTTTGGCAGGCCTTATTTCTGTTACATGGTGTGGGTTTTGATTTTTTGGTGTCTTGGCATCCGGCTTACTAGATATATTTATTCTGGGCACAGTTCTTTCTTTAGTTTAGGGGTCTCTTCCTCTTTCTCCCTTGCTGGTTGTGTAGTAGACACTGAGGATGTAGTTGGTACTGTGAGCTTCCCACATTGCCCCAGGAACCAATGAAGCTTCTCCCACCTTTCTTCTCTGCCAGGGATTGGGACAGAGCTGCAGCCATGTGTAGTAATCCAAGCCAAGCATGCCAAGACCTTCTGTAGTTGCCTTGAGAGACTGAGGAAGTTTCATGTCCCTCCTCCCCTGCCTGGGGTGGGGATGGAGCTGCGGGTCTGGGCAGCAAACTAAGTCATGTGGGTCAAAACTGACCACAGTTGCCCATCTAGACTGACATAGCAAAACCCCCCTCCTCCCCTACCAGGGGACTCTCTGGAGTGCCCAACAATCTAATCCATGTGGGCAGAAAGCACCTACAGTTTCCCTGAGAGGCTGATGAAATACTGTCCCTTTCGCACTTTAGGGGGTGGGGAATGGAACTACAGGGACCCAACAAACCAGTTCATGCAGGCTGAAAGCACCTGCAGTTGCCCAGAGAGGCTGAGGAAACACTAGCTCCCTCCTGTCCTATTAGGGGTGGGGTGGTGGGTCCACAGGCACCCAATAGTCCAGTCTGTGTAGAAAGTGCCTGCCATTGCCCGGACAGGTTGGTGCACACTCCA
>PVKH010006513.1:0-20996 GCA_004027955.1 Chaetophractus vellerosus | reverse complement strand
CTAGGTTCTGGGGGCAGGAGTGAGTATAAAGTGAGAGCATGAGGGGGGTTTTTGGGGATGATGAAATAGTCTGTGATTGTGGTAGTGGTTACATGAATCTATACATGAGATAAAATTCATGGACCTACCATCACCACCACCACTTCACCTTACCAGCTCCAAAAAAAGTGAGTTCATGGAAAAACTGGTGAAATTCAAATAAGGTCTGTAGGTGAGTTAATATTCTTATACCATTACAGTTTCCTGGATTTGATCATCGATACTATGGTTTCAAAAGATGGTATCATTGAGAGAAGCTAGGTGAAGGGTACAAGGGAACTCTCTAATATTTTTGCAACTTCTATATGCGTCAAAATAAAATGATTTCAACAAGGAAGAAAAATGAAAGGACTAGAGATATTAAAGAAGTCTCTGATAGATGACAAATAGATGACAGAGAGGCTGAAGAAATAACGAGAGCAAAGCACTGAGGCTGGCCTGAGCACCATGTGGAGTGGCAGTCAGTGAGGGGAAAGACTAGAGAGGACTGTGTGTTGAGAAGCGGTAGGCAGGGAGGATATCACTGTGGTCCTCAGCTGATGCTTGAGGAATGGGAAACCTTATCTCCAGTCAAAAAAATAAGGGGCTTTCATGGGATTTTTCACTAAATCAAGAGCCAGTGTTTTAGGTCTGAAAAAGGCAAAGCATCAAGAAGCTTGAAATGTTCTTAATAAGGGCATCACTAGGTCTTTCAGGACCTTTGGCCCATTTGGGCCGTTTTTCTACGTGCTTCGCTTCTAATGCAGGTTTACACATATTTGATCTCCGTGCTTTGTCGAAGGAAGGACTGCTGATGATAATTAATAGGAAGGAAGCGATGCAAGCAAATGCCTTTCAAGTGGTAGGACTGTGAATATATTTGTTGAATTAATGAGTGAGTCAAAGTTTATAATACAATGTATATTTGCTAAAACTCTCGTGATTATGTTTTTACATGTGTGTTTTTAAAAGAGATTGAATCTCACCTTCAGATATCACAAGCTATATCTGATGTCAAACTTTCTCCAGCAAACCACTGCCTACTTGCTACTAAAAGGTCATTTTAAAAAGTAAACATGAGATTTATAATAATCTTGAATTTAATTTTGTTGGAAAACAGGATTATGAATTAGTTATATTCTGGGGGGCGGGGGGCAATACTCCATTAAACAAGTCTGCTAGTTTTTCCCCCCAATTGGAGAAGTATAACACTTGATCTTTCTTGCATATTACTAAAGAATAAAACTATTGGGAAGCAGATGTAGCTCAAGCAATTGAGCTCCACCTACCACTTGGGAGGTCCTGGGTTCGGTTCCCTGTGACTTCTGGAGAAGACGAGCAAGACCGTGAGCTGGCATGATGGGCAGATGTGGTGAGCTGGCGCAATAAGGAGACATAAAGAGGAAAGACAACGAGAGACACAACAAAGCAGGGACACTCATATTCCTTCTCTAAATATAGTTTGCACACGGGAAGCTACATAAAATGAGGCTAAGTTTTCAGGCATTAGGAAACACTGATCAGCCCATCTTCATTGTGTTTATCCATATAAGATCCTGACATAAGCAAGAAGGTCAACACTTAGTTTTCAGGGGCATTCCTACCCACTGTTATTGGCCAAGAGCAGTGTTGTACATGTCATATCCTGGAATTCTTCACTTCATGAGTCAGGACAAAGTGTTCATATTTCAGAGGTGGTTCCACTTAGGTACATATGCTTAGTGATGAAAGTGGTTTTGTGTGAGAACTCAACAAGACCTGATATGTGGCTCAGTGACTGTGGGTATTGCAGGTAGGGGGAGAAAGGAAAGAGCCAAGGTGTGGCATAAGTTAATATAGGTCCCCAAGGCGTCAGCTGTACATGAACATTTTGAAACAGTTAAGGGTAACTAATAGGTAACTAATTGGAAATGTTGGCATTAGGTAGTTAAGAATGCTACAGGTTTTTCATCTTCATTATTCATAGAGGAATTAAATTGTGATTGGAGACATTGCTGTATCCAAACTCTATTTGCTATATTTATGATTTAATTATTTGCTTTAAAAACACCTCTCTTTTCCATGGGGAAGGGCTGAAGACTATTCATTTTCTTCTTTATGTGGGTGTTTATTTGGTATTAGCCATTTATAACCCTGTAGAGTTGGCATTAGTTGTGTTTTCTGGCTGCCCAGCATCTTTTTGAACACTCCTGCTATAATCTGGGGAATTTCCAACCTTATGAGAACCACCTCCCCAAGACAGAAAGCAGAAAACTAACCTCCTTTGCACCCACGGCACAGAAAAGTGACCCAGATTTCATCAACAAACCGAAATTCAGAAGTGAGTGGCTTGAGGCCGGTGACTCCACCTGGAATGCATTTTTGCTGACCAGCGTGGCGACAGTGGCATCCTTGCAGGGACCGCAGTGTTTCAGGGTTGAGTTATCTGTACACTCTTCAGGTCTCTATTGCAAAAATTGAGCCTTGTTCTAATCAACTCCTTTTTGGTGTGATTCCTTCGAATCAGCTGCTGTTGCTTATAACTAAGAACTTGAATGATATCTTTTCTCAGCGCTGTGAAGTGTCTCATTTAGAGTGCCCAGATTAAATGTGGTCTGCCTGTATTTGAGTGAGAGGTATGGGCAGAGGGCAGTGTCTGGGCTCAGAATTTGAATTATTAATTCTGGAAGTGCAGGCCTATAGATAAAGGACTGAAGACTGACTTAGAGGTAAATGTTTGGGTAGAAACAGGAGCTCGCCACAGGAAAAGATATGCCAAGGTGAGATGATAGAGATCAAAGTCAGTGAAATGAATAGACCACATTAGACTAGATTGGCAAATTGAAATCTGAGCGAAATTTTTCCTTGGTTTGAGAAAAATTTAGATTTCAATCCTGTTCTTTGATTCTGGCTTCTTCTTTGTCATATTTCCAAGATTATAAATCTTGAAATAATTTTGAAGAATCTGGCTCTTTTCTACTATATACAGAAGTAACCAGACCAAAATTATTTTTACTGTTTTTAGGATTCTGTACCACCATCCACAATTCCTTTTAGTTAGCCTTGACATAATGCTGCTGCTACTCTAATTATTAGTAGGCTGTTTGCCCAAGAAAGCACTTAAGACGAAAAAATGCTTCCACAAGTTGTGGACCTACGAAATTGTTATTCACATACTCTTAAATTAGAGAATCCCATATTGAGAGTTTACCTTTTTATAAGAATTATTGATCCAGCAATTTGGTTAAACTGGAATTGAGAGTGTAACGTTAATAACATGGTCCAAACCACTCAGTGGCTATCTTTCTTGAAATTCCTATGTTTCTCTTAGTTATAACCCCTCTCATTGATAACCAACTAGAAAGTTTCGTTCTTAAAATTTTTCTTAAGAAATAAAATGATGTTGATAGTAGCTTCCATTTAAAGGGCCTACTTGTCCAGTAGATGCTTCACATAAATGATCTTTGAGCCATACAACACCCAGCAAGACAGGCTGTTATCCCTATTTTGTAAAGAAAACTAAGGCTCAGGGACCTTTTAGGTGATTTGCTCAATGCTCCCCCCGTGTATTTTAAATTGATGTTGAGTGATTTTAGAAGAAAGAAAGGGCACCTATTTATCTTTCTTAGGACTTCTTAATTATTACTTCTTCTTAGCCTGGTCTCAGATTCTCCGTAGAATGGCCCTGTAGTTTATTTCTTTGGAGAATAGTTTATTTCTTTGGAGAATAGTTGTCCTTAACCACTGGATCAGCTCTCTGATGTGATTTTTGCAGGCTATTTATCTTTTAGTAGCTGGCAGTGACTACTAAGAATCACTTCATTTTGTTGTATATTGGTGAAGTAATTTCTCATAGATTTGAACTTTCCTTTTTCCAGCAATTGTAGATATCTCTCTTATTTTCTTCTCTTTTCAGTTTTTCTTCCCAGGCTAATATATAATGTATGCTAATGTATTACCATACTGTTAACTGTGAATGAAGTACCTCAGGTAGACTTTCCAGAGCTGAATGCCCTACCCATATTTTGAATAACGTGTAACAGGATATTTGAACAAAATTCAAACTGGCTTTGTGATAAAGGCAAACACTCTGAGTCAATACCAGAGAAACAGAATCGTATCAAACTTATTTCAACCCTGTGGTGCTACTTGAGGAACAAACTTCATATTTGAATAAATTGTTCCTCCACCAATATTTAAAGGGGCCATTGCCATAATGAATCGCATATTCAGAATTCAGACATGTAAGGGAGCACTGTAAAAGAGTTTTTATTTATTTATTTTTTTTAACGTTTTAGGATATAAAATTCTGGGTTTTGAAGTTATTCTTTCTTTGCCTTCTTATAGTAATTCTGATTGCTGGGAGTTTCGGTAGGGGTTGGAGAGGAGTTTAGCAAAACAGTGAAGTTATCCTAGAAATAGAGAAGCCATAGACAGGGAACATTGTCTAAATTAAGACTTTGAGTCCTTTGTACTGTAATCACACACATATATATGTATGTATATGCATATTTTGTGAAAAGTGACAGGCAAGCTGCTATAGTGAAGGAATGGCGAGATTAACTGAGGGTTGCTTAGTTTTCCCTGTACATTGCATTCAACATTAGGCTTCAACTGTTTGAGTTAAACAACTCCATGTGTTGTTCCTCCCCCCCTCCCATGGCTCCCTCGTCTGTCTGCTTGTTGTCTGCTTGTTGTCTGCTTGTTGTCTGCTTGTTGTCTGCTTGTTGTCTGCTTGCTGTGCCTGCTCATTGTCTCTGCTTGTTGTCTGCTCATTGTGTCCATTCATTGTCTGCTTGTCTTCTTTAGGAAGTACCGGGAGCCGAACCTGGGACCTCCCGTGTGGGAGGCAGGTGCCCAACAACTTGAGCTGCATCCTCTTGCTGCTCATTGAATCAGCTCGTTGCTTCAGCTTGTCTTCTTTACTTGGCACCAGAAACCAAATCCAGGACCTCCCATATGGGAAGCAGGTGCCCAACTGCTTGAGCCACATCTGCTCCCAACTCCATGTGTTTTCACCTGCAGTTTATAAAATCTTTCTTAGGACTGGGATAAAAATGGAGAAATAGATGCTGAATATTGCAGTTTGGCTTTATTTGAGCAATAACCCATCATTTGGGAAGCTTTTGTACATTACCAAAGAGGTTGTTTTAGTCAGTCTAAATAGTGCCCCCACTTTTCCATCGCTTAACAAATGGCTCATCACTTAAACTGTATCTATATATCATATGAGACATTTTATTAAAATGGATGAATAGCATAACTTATGTTTCAGGCTCTGTCTTCAGTTAACATCTTAAGCATTAGGCATAAGAGTATTTATTGGACATGGTAGTGGTTGACTAAAAAATATTTTGTGAAGGCAAACTAGAAGTTACAGAAGAAAGATAAGTGTTTTAAAATGTATTTCAGGGGAAACATGCAAACATACGCTCTTAGTTATTTAAGACGTTCAAAATTCTGTTAGAGAAAATTGATTTACTAACAGACTGACTTGTCATGTTAAATAATTAAGTCTCTAGCTTACACTATAAATATTACATTAGTGATATTCAGGGATGTACTTATTTATAGGCTTTGATGTTAGCAGAAAACCACAGTACCACGTATAATAAATTTTAGGGTATGTTTATTTTCACCCTTTTCCACCTAAACAAGACTGTGTCTTATAATTACGGAAATTCTATAATTATTTGGAAGCATTTTGAAATTTTTTTTTTCTGAGCAGACATAAAAATGGTATATATTTTTTACATTGTTGGTGTTTTAGATTCCATTAACTACAGTATTTATCTTTTAAATGGAATTATCTATAAATGATACTGGTGATAATTGGGAAAATACTAGAGCCTCATCCACAGTTTCACATATCAGGCCAAAGATATAAGGTTAGTAAGTACTGACATTTTGAAGAATACTTTTGTTTTGGTTTCTTAGACTGCTTAAAGCAGAAACCATGAAATGGTTTGGCTTAAATAATGGGAATGTATTAGCTTACAAGCTTACAGTTTTGATTCCATGAAAATGTCCAAATCAAGACATCATCAAGGTGCAAGCATACAGTTTCAAATCAATACAACTTTCAATCAATTTTTATTTTCTCTCTCTCTCTTTTTTCTAAAAATAAAAACATACATTTCTCAATTAAATGTACAGGATATATATAAAAAATTTTTTTTAATCATACAATATGTTACACAATATATTTGGTTCATAGTAATGTAGTCATACAGTATTTGTCCTTTGTGTCTGGCTTGCTTCACTCAACATAATGTCCTCCGGGTTCATCCATGTTGTCATATGCTTTACAACTTCATTTCTTCTTACAGCTGCATCATATTCCATCGTGTGAATAGAACCAGTTTGTTTATCCATTCATCTGTTGATGGACACCTGGGTTGTTTTCAACTTTTGGCAATCGTGAATAATGTTGCTGTCAACATCGGTGTGCAGATGTCTGTTTATGTCACTGCTGTCAGTTCTTCTGAGTATATACCCAATAGTGGTATTGCCGGGTCACGTGGCAAGTCTATATTCGGCTTCTTTAGGAACTGCCAAACAATGTTCCACAGTGGCTGTACCATTCTGCATTCCCACCAACAGTGAATAAGTGTTCCTCTCTCCACATCCAATCTAACACTTGTAGTTCTCTGTCTTTTTAACAGTGGCCATTCTGGTTGTGTGAAATGCTATCTCATTGTAGTTTTGATTTGCATTTCCTTAATCATTAGTGATGTTGAGCATTTCTTTATGTGCTTTTTTTGCCATTTGTGTTTCTTCTTTGGACAAATGTCTATTCAAGCCTTTTGCCCATTTTTAAATTGGGTTGTTTGTCTTTTTATTGTTGAGTTGTAACAACTTTCATATATCATGGATATTAAACCCTTACCAGATATGTGATTTCCAAATATTTTTCCCATTGAGTTGGCTGCCTTTTCACCCTTTTAACAAATTCCTGTGAGGTGCAAGAGTGTTTAATTTTGAGGAGGTCCCATTTATCTATTTTTTCTTTTGTTGCCCATGCTTTGGGTGTAAGGTCCAAAAAACCACCACCTACTATAAGGTCTTGAAGATGTTTCCCTACATTTTCTTCTCGAATTTTTATGGTCCTGGCTTGTATATTTAGGTCTTTGATCCATTTTGAGTTGATTCTTGTATAGGGAGTGAGAAAGGGGCCCTCTTTCATTCTTTTGGTTACAGATATCCAGTTGTCCCAGCACCATTTGTTTTGTCCCATTAACATTAACTTGGTAGGTTTGTCAAAAACCAGTTGACTCTATAGGTGAGAGTTTATTTCTGGGTTCTCAGTTCTATTCCACTGATTGAAGTGTCTATCTTTGTGCCAGTACCATGCTGTTTTGACCACTGTAGCTTTGTAATATGTTTCAAGGTCAGGCAGTGAAATTCCTCCCACATTACTCTTCTTTTTTAGGATGCTTTTGGCTATTCGGGTGCACTTTCCCTTCCAAATGAATTTGGTAATTGCCTTTTCTAATTCTATAAAGTAAGCTGCTGGGATTTTGATTGGTATTGCATTGAATCTGTAAATCAGTTTGGGAAAGATTGACATCTTCACGATATTTATTCTTCCAATCCATGAACACAGAATGTCTTTCCCTTTGTTTAGGTCTTTTAAAATTTCTTTTAGCATTGTTTTGTAGTTTTCTGCATATAGGTCCTGTATGTCTTTGGTTAAATTAATTCCTAGGTATTTGAATCTTTGTGTTGCTATTGAAAATGGAATTTTCCCCCTAATTTACTCCTCAGATTGTTCAGTTTTAATGTACAAAAACATTTTTGCATGTTGATCTTGTATCCTGCCACTTTGCTGAACTCATTTATTACCTCAAGTAGCTTTGTCATGGATACTTCAGATTTTCTAAGTACAGGATCATGTCATCTGCAAACAGTGAGAGTTTTACTTCCTCTTTTCCTATTTGGATGCCTTTATTTTTTTTTCCTTGTCTAATTGCCTTAGCTAGAACTTCTTGTAAAATATTGAATAACAATGGTGACAGTGGGCATCCTTGTCTTGTTCCCAATCATAGAGGGAAAGCTTTCAACCTTCCCTATTGATTATGATGTTGGCTGTGGGTTTTTCATATATGCCTTTTATCATATTGAGGAATTTTCCTTCTATTCCTATCTTTTGAAGTGTTTTATCAAAACAAGATGCTGGATTTTGTCAAATGCCTTTTCTGCATTAATTGAGATTATCGTATGATTTTTTTCCTTCATTTTGTTAAAGTGGTGTATTATGTTGATTGATTTTCTTATGTTGAACCAGCCTTGCATACCAGGAATAAATCCCACTTGGGATTTATTTGTAAGTATTTTCTTGAGTATCTTTGCATCTATGCTCATTAGAGAGATTAGTCTGTACTTTGTAGTATCTTTATCTGGTTTTGGTATTAGGATGATGTTGGCTTTATAAAATGTGTTGGGTAATTTTCCCCGCTCTTCAATTTTTTGGAAGAGTTTAAACAGGATTGATGTTAATTCTTTTTGAAATGCTTGGTAGAATTCACCTGTGAAGCCATCTGGTCCTGGACTTTTCTTTGCTGGAAGATTTTTGATGATGGGTTCAATCTTTTTAAATGTGATCGGTTTGTTAAGTTCTTGTATATCTTGTAGCGCCAGTGTAGGCTGGTTGTTGCATTGCTAGGAGTTTGTCTAGTTTTTTGGCATACAGTTTCTCATAATATTCTGTTATTTTTATTTCTATTGGGTCAGTTGTAACTTCCCTCTTTCATTTCTGATTGTATTTATTTGCATCTTCTCTCTTTTTTTCTTTGTTAGTCTGGCTAGGAGTTTGTCAATTTTATTGATCTTCTCAAAGAACAAGCTCTTGGTTTTGTTCATTTTCTCTATTGTTTTTTTGTTCTCAGTTTCATTTCTTTCTGCTCTAATCTTTACTATTTCTTTCTGCTTGCTTTGACATTGGTTTGCTGTTCTTTTTCTAGTTTCTCTAGTTGTTCAGTTAAATCTTTGAGCTGAGCTCTTCTTTTTTAATATAGGCATTTAGGGCTATAAATTTCCCTCTCATGACTGCCTTCACTGTATCCCATAAGTTTTGATAAATTTTGTTCTCATTTTCATTTGTCTCAGGATATTTACTGATTTCACTTGTAATTTCTTATTTGACCCACCGATTATTTAGGAGTGTGTTGTTTAGCCTCCACATATTTGCATATTTACTTTTTTCCAGTCTATTATTGATTTCCAGTTTCATTCCATCATGATCTGAAAAGGTGCTTTGTATAATTTCAGTCTTTTTATGTTTATTGAGAGCTGCATTGTGCCCTAACGTGGTCTATCCTGGGGAAAGATCCATGGACACTTGAGAAGAATGTATAACCCGCTGAGTTTGGATACAGATCTGTTAGGTCTAACTGAGTTTGGATACAGATCTGTTAGGTCTAACTCATTTATCATATTGTTCAAGTTCTCTGTTTCCTTGTTGATCTTCTCTCTAGTTGTTGTATCTAATGATGTGAGTGGGGTGTTGAAGTCTCCAATGATTATTGTAGAGAGGTCTATTTCTCCCTTCAGTTTTCCCAGGATTTGTCTCATGTATTTTGGGGCACGCTGGTTAGGTGCATAGATATTTATGACTGTTATATCTTCCTGGTGGATTGTCTCTTTATTAATATATAATAACCTTCTGTATCACTTATAAATTTTTTGCATTTAAAGTCCGTTCTGTCTGATATTAGTAGAGCTACCCCTGTTTTTTCTGTTTACCATTCACGTGGAGTATCTTTTTCCAACCTGTCACTTTCAGCCAGTTTATATCCCTGGGTCTAAGGTGTTTCTTGTAAGTAGCATATAGATGGCTCGTATTTTTTTAATCCATTCTGTCAGCCTTTATCTTTTGATTGGGGAGTTTAATCCATTCACATTTAATGATCTTACTGTAAATGCACTATTTACTTCCTCCAGTTTATTCTTCGATTTTCATATGTCATATCTTATTTTTGTCTGTCTTTTTACTCTTTGGGTTATCCTTTCTGCTATTCTTTCTTCTGTACTCTCCTCCACGCCTCTCTTGTCTTTTTCCTTCAGGTTCTAAGGCTGCCTTTACTATTTCCTGCAAAGGTGGATTCTTTTTTGCAAACTCTCCTAGTTTCTGTTTGTTTATGAATATTTTATACTGACCTTCATGTTTGAAGGAAAATTTTGCTGGATAAACAATTCTTGACTAGCAGTTTTTCTCTTTCAGTATCCTAATTGTATCATACCACTGTCTTCTTGCCTCCATGGTTTCTGCACTAAGTCTTATTGGATGTCCCTTGTATGTGATGGTTTCCCTTCCTGCTCTGAGAATTTTCTATCTTTGACATTTGACATTTCGAGTAGTATGTATCTTGGAGTAGGTCTATTCAGATTTATTCTGATTGGGGTATGGTGAGGTTCTTGGACACATAAGTTCATTTCTTTCGTGAGTTGGGAAATGAAATTTTCAGCTATTATTTCTTCAAATACTCTTTCTGCCCCTTTTCCCTTCTCTTCTCCTTCTGGAACTCCCATGACATGTATGTTGTTGCATTTTGTTTTGTCATTCAACTCTCTGAGCCCCTGCTCAATTTTTTCCATTCTTTACTCTCTCTGTTCTTTTCTGTCTTCAATTTTAGCAGTTTTGTCTTCGGTATCACTTATTCTTTCTTCTGTCATTTCGAGTCTGCTGTTGTGTGCCTCAGATGTGTTTCTGATCTCACCTATTGTGTCTTTCATTCCCATGAGCTCTGTTACTTTTCTATCAGGATTTCAAATTTTTCTTAGCACTCACTCAGTTTCTTCTTGATGTCATTTATCTCTAACCCTATTGTTTTTCATTTCATTAATTTGATTTTGGAAATTTGTATGCATTTTGCTGATTAGTTTTCTCAAATTCTTCATCTCTTCTGGGGCTTTGATATATTCCTTTTCTTGGGCCATGTCTTCTCTTTTCTTAGTATGGCTCATAATTTTTTGCTGATACCTAGGCATCTGATTAGGATGTAGTTTACTCAGATGCTCAATTTCTTTATCTTTAGTATGTATTTAGTGGCAGGAGGCTGTGTGGTACCACTGCTCTTTGATTCTTGACTCGACCTGGATTGTGAGGATTGTCCTGGTTGCTCAAAACTGGGCACTGGACCCAGTAATTGGTTGTAGAGTCGCTTCCTAAGGTCTTGGGCAGGGAGGCTATAGAAGCTGGAAAAAACCTTTCCTACTTTTCATTTTCTTACATGCACTTCCTTGGTCTGCCAGCAGATGGTGCCCTTTGGCAACCCTCTCAGGTCAATGCCTGGTTGGAGTGTGTTTGTTGCAACAGAGACAGGATCGGTGTGATAGGGCTTCCTATCTGGAGGCTGTGAGCCTTGTAATTCCAACATTCTCTGAAACAGTTCCTCAGCCTTCTCTGGCAGCCCCCCCTGAGTCCTCATCAATCAGTCCCTGTTTGTAGAGGGGGAGATTGGGAGGTTTGTATATCTTTAGCCCTTTGCTGGCTCCCAAGGCAAACAGTGGCACAGCCCCACCCGGCCTGGAAGGGCTCCTGGGACACAGCAGATCAAATTTGTGAGTCAAAAGCTGAGTCAGCTTTAGGCTGTGTCTGTCTCTCTCCCCTTTCCTGGGAATGTGAGTCCACAGCAATTAATCTCAGCTAGAAGAGAGTGAGATTGCGAGGGTCGGATTTCTCCAGTCCTTCGCGGGCTCCCAGGGCAAACCACTGTGTGGTCCCACCTGGTCTGGAAGGGCTGGCGGGACACAGCAGACCAAATTTGTGGGTCAGAAGCTGAGTCAGCCTTAGGCTGTGTCCCTCTTTCTCCCCTTTCCTGGGGTAGTAGATCTCTGGAGCTCCCTTTGTCTATAGTCGCAGGCCCAGAGGCCCAAGAATTCTAATCTTTTATTTTATTTTATTTTATTTTATTTTATAATATGGACCGCTTCACGAATTTGAGTGTCATCCTTGCGCTGAGAATTCTAAAGTGTCTATAGTGTGAGGCATGGTGCCAGCCGCAGCAGCAGCCGCTGGTTTCAACTCACAGTTCTGTCGATTTCCCTCCTTTGTCCCTCTCTCCTCTGGGAGTTGGCCATCCTTTGCCTGGTGTCCTTAACTCTAGAAGATCTTTTTCTAGGCTGTTTCTGCCTGTCCTCCAGCTGTTTTTTTCTGGAGGAGAGGAGAGTCCTGTGTCTTTCTAGTCCGCCATCTTACTGGAAGTCCCGTTTTCTCTTTTAGGGAGTGATGTTCCATCTAAAAACGAGGAAGGAAATGAATGTTAACTATTGAGACATAAATGAAAGTCTTGACAAGTTCCAACATATTTTTCCCATAAGAATTTTAGAAAAACGAATTCGTACATGTGGCAAAATATTGTATAGAGCTCTGTTAACATCCTGAGGATGATTTTCTACAGATAATAGCATAGCCTTGGACAGTATTACATTTTATTTAGTAAGGGGAACAAAAAATATACACAGTGTATTGGTGCATGATATTGATATGGGAGACATTGGAAAATAAAAGAATCTAAATTAGCTGTGGAAAGTTTGGTCAAAAATATCAGTAGATACATACATAGTATGTTGGTTGTTTATGTAGAGAATTGAGGCGTTGGCAGTAACTCAGTAGGAAAAAAATCTGGGCAACACATTTAGTTTATGTCAAGTATATGTTATTCTTGTAAGAGTTCATATTACTTTGGGGTATACTATGTAAGTATGGATAAATAATTCTTTGATTACACTCTGGAGAAATTTAGTGAATATGGGTTAGAAAATGAGACCTCTGAGAAAAAAATGTAAGAAGTTGAAATTGTTTGATTTGGAGAGAAGAATGAAGAGATTAGAAGTTGTATGTTGAAGAGGCACCAGCTGTTCTCCATTTCTGTTAAGAGGGAGGAAGAATATCATGGACATTAATGAGAGTGGAAATATACAGGTTGGTTATTAGAACAGTATCAAAGGAAAAGGCTCATCCTTCCTTAGACATTGTGACAGCTACATGTAATTGTGTCTGCCAATAACTATATGTACTCATTTCATAAATATATATTGAATGTCTGCCATAGAAAAGTCTAATGTTAAGTGCTGATTCCTGTTTGAATGCAAAAGAACTAAAGCAGAGACTAGATATAAGTGCCCTTCTTAGATCTGTGACTTCTGTGGAAAAAGTTCACAGGTTTAGCAAGACTCATGGAGAATGAAAAAGCCATATGGTATCCTTTGGTGTGGTAATGTACCAAGATGTTATAGAATGGCTCCATAGAGTTAGCCCCCCTTTGATGTCAATTAAGCTGACCTTCACATCTAAATGTCGTTTGACTATTCCTTAAGAAATGTCAAGAGGACCAAGAGAAGGTTAGTAATGCTGTTCATATTTTCTTTGTCATTATTTACCATGTATTATGTACACAGTGTAATCCTACAGCCAACTTTAATTTCATAAGCTATTCGTTGTGTTTAAACAGTGCTTTTCTTATATTAAATATTTATGGCAGTCTTGGGGAGAATACATTAAAATGGCAGATGGGGGTCGTTTTAAACATTTCCGTGATTGAAGGCAAGGGACCCCCTTGTGAATTTATAGTCTGCTTTCAAAGAAAGTTCACAATGTCTGATCATAACCCAAGGAGGCAAGAATTCCGCCAATTCCCAGTGCTGTGATTTCAAAAAGCAATGGTTGCAAACAATCTTCATGCTTCAGCACCTCCCATTTTGAAACTGTTTGCAAGGGCAGTGAAGAATGGTGAACAAAAACATTTGCAGTTGTCCTGCCTATTAATAATTCAATAGGAGTACACCTCTTTTGCATTAATATTACTTTTTCATCGATTTTTAAGCACAGTAGCAAAGATAAGTGGAAAATCAAATTTTTGACCTATGTTGGACAGGAAGATATGTCCCAGACTTTAGAATTCTGGAACGTGAAAGATACTTTTGAAATTGGATCCTAGGTTTCTTAAAGGAGAGATGTTCTTTTGTGCTTTACTATTTTCTTTTTGCCTTGGTAAACTAATAAGCCTGAATCTAGGAATGATGGTTATTGTTCCCCTAGAGCAGTTATCATTTCCTAGTTTAAACTCAGGAGCACTGTATACCTTTAAGTATATCATTTCTTTACTTATCTTGGCCTTTAGCAGCTTTGCTGATTATAAAAATTGAATATGTGAATCTTTATTAAAATCTTGGAAGATTATTTATTGTCTGTGTCATTTGACTGTTGATGGTTGAGATGCTTCTTTCTTAGCCAATCTTACTCTCTTTTTTCTGAGAGAGCAACTTCTGCTGGTTGTAAAAGGGAAATGATTTTTATCTCTGAATTCCTTATTTTAGCTTTAACCAACTGTTTGATTAATGTTTGGGTAAGAGGTTTGAAAGTTTCAAGCCAGGAAAATCCTGACTCTTTTAGTACTTATGACACTTACCAATGACTAGTGGAACTCCTCAGCTGATGGCGGAAGTCTTTTACAGTTATACAGGTTTTATGGTTATATGTGGGTGCCATGAGCAGACTGATAATTTCAGAGTCCCTTTAAACTTATATATTTTTAAAGTATTTATTCAGTAGTTATTTAGTGGTGATGGAAAGAAACTGATTTTTCAATAGTGAAAATTGTATACCTTCATTTCAAAAATGGTTATGTGTACTGACCATCACACTTTTAACATTTAGTCCAGGAGTTTTTCACAGATGCACTTCCAAGGATCTGTGAATCCCCTGAAATATCAAACTTACATGTGAATTCAACTTGGAATGGAATTTGTGGCTTCCGTCAGTGCTAAGGAGAATCTCTAACACATGAAAGTCAAACTACATAGCCTGGTCTAAGCTCCTCTATTTTCCAGTTAAAGAAACTGAAATCCAGCAAAATCAAGTGATTTGTTTAAACTGAGACAATTTTGGAAGAATTACAGTTAAAATCCTTTCTCCTCTTGTAGACTGTCCCTCAGGTTTTCAATATTGTTTTGTAAGTTGTTCAGAACCTCTGTACAGAAATATATCCAACTCAAAATACATTTAAATTAGAGTTCTGGATTCATAATATTTCAGGCTGCTGTCCTGTGTTCTTCTTAGCCTGGGGATGGTATTTATAGAAGCTGGCCAATATTCCTTGCATCTTCTAAGTGAAAATAGTCCCCTACCCCCAAATTTTGGTCTTATATATTAGAAACTTCCCCTTCTTCTAGCCATTGTTAGAATAAATCCTGGTCATTCTAGACAGTATGGAGCGTTCCCAGAAGACGTGGGAAGGATTCCTACTTGGTGGTCCAAGCCTAGTGGGATAGCTTTCTCGGGTGGATGATGGCAATAGATGGCTTTAACATCTGCAGTCATTCAGGGGCTGGGTTTTCATGGGGAGTACTCCAGGTCTTCTCTGGAGAGATGACACATGTCAAGATATTAATTCTTTCTTCCTGCTAGTAAGGCTAGCCTTGGGGGCAAGAGTAGAGGCCTCCTGTGCCACTCAGTGGAGGAGAAGAGGGAAGGGAGAGCTCACAGGAGCAGAGATGGTCCCAGCCAGAGCAGTAGTCGGGGTGGGAAGGTGAGAATGCAGCGAGGTGGGGAAGGTTCTAACAAGGGCAGCCCTTCACAAGGAAGGAATGATCACACATTGGATTTTTCCTGTTTAATCTTTGCCTGATGTATTTCGATGTCACTAGCTGTGATTTTTGCTTTACATTTGCCTCTTTCTTTTACATGCATAACTGTCAAAACAGTTCTTTGGTTCGTAGCTGGCGGGATGCAGGCTGAGTTAACAGTTTTACTTTTTAATTTTGTGGGCTGATACTGGCACTGATGATCTGACGCCTGTCCACCTCAGAGGTCAGTGACAGATGTGTTCTTCTGCTGGCAGGCAGGTTGCTAGCATCCCTTACTGTACCTTAGCCAAGGGCTGACTCGCATCACCTCCTCCTCCCCTGGCCCCAAAGCATATGAGAAAAAGAGGCTCAGAGACTTGGCACAATCATTTTTCTTTTAAGTGTGTCAGCACCTGGTTTACAATTTTAGTACTTGTTTAAATACCCTGAAAATATATTTTCCATTTTCCTTTAATTTTGACCTGTCCTCCTAAAGTTGGTTTACTGGATCAAAGTATAAGTCATTTCTGGGCATCTTTCTTGTCAAAAAGTACCAGGAAAAGCTGCATTAAAACAAATCTACTTTTAAAAACACTTAATGAGTTAAAAAGCAGACTCAAATCAAGTTAATGAAAGCTATTTAAGAGAAGTTCAGTTGAAGTAGTTTTAAGCCTTTATTTCATTGCTTAACTCCTTGACTGTTAACACCCATAAACGTGAATTTGAAAAAATTAACTTGTTTTTGAACTCTATAAAAAGTATTTTTTTTCTTTTAATTAACTTTATTGTTTTTTAAAGCCCTGAACCAAGCTCTATTCTGTGCTTGGGTAGTTCCCATTTGCAAATGGGGCAATTTCTGCATACAGGTCTGAGCAGGCTATGCCACAATTATCCTTTTTATTGTAACTTTACTGTCAAAGAAGTAGTTTTCTTTTCCAAATGAAATTCCAGAGTAACTCAAATGCCTTAGTAAACACGTTGTCATTTCCTCTTTCCAAAAGCAATTGCCCCTGGTCCAGCAAACAAAACCCATGTTGAGACCTGGAATAGATCCTTATCTCCTCCTTGGTACTTTGGTATCACACACAGTCATAACAGTTGCTGGCATTAGTTGTTTGTGTGAGGCAGAGTGTGAACTGCTTTATATTGATTAGCTCATTTAATTTTTACAACAGCCCCCTGAGGTATAGGTGTTATGATTCTCCGCACGTCACAGCAGAAGTAGTCTAAACTTAGAAATAAGTAGTTAACTTAGCTAAGACTACTACCTATACGTGGTGGAGTCAGAATTCCCTCCCGGGCTGAGTGGAAAGCTTAGTCTAGCATTGACCACTGTTCTCTACTGATATATAGCAATGTGTCTTTATTGACATATGTGCAACGTTTTTGTAGTTATACTTCATCTTTGAAGCCACTTCAGCTTAGAAGCATTAACCACATAAAATAACTGGCCCTGTGCCAGGCATCAGGCCCCTGCTGAATTCTTTCCTGGTAACAACTCACTGTCCCTGTGCCCATTTTCCAGACAAGACCAAGGAGATACTCAGGTGCTCGTGGTCAGTGGGCTAGTAAGAGGCAGCCCTGGGTATTGTGGACCTGGTCTGGCAGCTGGCTGTCTCCAAAGGAAGCTCCCACAACAAGCTACTCAAAGGGATTCAAGTGCAATTAAGTTCCTTCTAGAATGTGTAGTGGTATTTGTTTCCATGGTATCTGAATACCTTTAGAACATACTTTTTAAAAAATGATTTCCTATCCACAGTAACATTGGAAAAAATTTCTTGGTGGGGGGAGGCCTTGCAGAGGAGGTTAAATAGTTGAAGCATTTCCCTCCTTTTTGCCCTACCCTTTTCCTTCCTTAAGCAAACATTAGGTGAGTACTTGCTATATGCCATAATCACTGTGCTAAGAGCTGGAGGCACCAAAATGAATAAAACATAGATCCTTACCTGAAAGAACCTCATAATAGTTTTTGAATACCTACTGTATACTGGTTCCTTTGCGATTTACAAGATAAAGAATAAAATTCATAAAATCTTCAGCAGATTGATTTGACAGTTGTAGATTACCTCCCACATTTTAATACATACCTCAAATATCTAGTTCTTTCTCTGTGCTTTAGCACCTACATATAACTCACGTACAGTCTTGCCTTTGTATCATGCCTCTCTCTCCCAGTTCTTTGTTTCTTTCACTGTAGTGGAAAACCTCTGTATCAAGGTGGCACGTGACACATTTGCCAGCTACTTTTAAGAGTCTGGAGCTTATATTCCTTTTGGGGATCAATAACTGGGAAGTATGAAATCATAGTGTGAGTGTTAACTAAATACAAGGGGGAGATTAAAAAGTTCTTTAAAGGAATGATGATATCTCCTGTTTTTAGGATTTTGTTAACTAACCATATCTAAATTTTTGTTGTTACATGCTCTCATGACACTGAATTTGGCGTTTCTCCAAGTGTCGTAATCCAGACCACCAGAGTACAGTCTTAGGCATCACCCCAGACACACTGAGTAAGAGTTTTGCCTACCCTACCCCCCACTTGAATTTAGGGTGCTTCATAGGTGATTCCTAAGCTCAGTAGCACTTGAGAACCATTGTCCTATCAGTTTTATTTGCTTTTATTTAAGCATAAGCAGAGGACAGGTCTGGTTTGGGTGAAAAAAGAAATTACAGAGTGATCCCTGATGACATGTGAATCCTAAAAGAAGTCTCCTGAGATCTTTGTAAATCGGGTTGACACAAGGTCATCTGGCCTAAACACCTGTGTTCTTTACTGAAGGGGCTTTCTTCAGTGGTTCTAAGATGAGTTCAAATTCACCTAATGTCAAATTCCAGCGTCCTGAAACTCTCACTTCCTTTCCCAATCAACTCCAAATATGTATACTTAAAGAAAAATGGAAGAGGATATCTTCTACTTAGTTCCAAAGAGACCCTTTTTCTGATGACTTCATGTAATCCTGACAGGCCCTCTTAGCAAAGAGTAGGGCCCCCCAGCAGAGAGTATTAACTTGTCTTATACCCTTTCTGTTAGCCAATTGTTAACAGTCATATGAGATGGTTATTGTTTATCCCCAGGTCAATTAAATAACTTGCCCCAAGACATTGAGTTGATCATCAAATGAGCTAAGGGTCAGACTCTGGTTGGCTGAATTTCAAAACTAGACATGTCTTCCCAAGGAAATAGACCATGGTGCTTCTCAAGGGAATCACAGAAAGCCCATTCCATGAAACTACTACTGTCTTTTTGTTTTTTTAAAGGTTTATTTTATTTATTTCTCTCCCCACCCTCGTTATTTTGCACTCACTGTCTACTCATCTTCACTTTTTTTTTTTTTAAGAGGCACCAGTAATGGAACTTGGGACCTCCCATGTGGGAAGGAGGCACCCAATCACTTGAGCCACCTCAGCTCCCTGCTTGTTGTGTCTCTCATTGTGCTCTCATTGTGTTATTTTATTGCATCCTCATCTTTGTGTGTGCCTGCCCTTGTGTCAGCTCGCTGTCTTGCTCCTCTTTTCTAGGAGGCACTGGAACTGAACCCAGGACCTCCCATGTGGTAGGCAGGTGCCCAAGGGCTTGAGCCACATCTGCTTCCAGACTGCTGTCTTTTCAAACCTATTGTCAGCACAGTAGTAGGGGGAAAGAGGACTTTCTCCAGCTCTCCTAAAGAAAGGCCCTTTCCTTTCTGAATTTAAGTGTTTTCTTTACTCATGAGAATACAGTATCTTTTGCCTCAGGGTGATAGATAATTGTTTTGGCTTTAAAGGTCTTTCCTTCTGGCTTTTATGGGATTAGAATAAACAAAGTTAATGTTTATGTCAACAATGTTATTTAGCCAAATAGATGACACTGTCAATTGGAAAGCTGGATGGTAGTTGACTCTACGAAAGGAAAGTGATGAGATAAGTAATTTATGAACTAAAACCAGAGACTTAAAATTAAGAATGCCTCTGCAACTGTAACTTTAGCACATTTGCCTGAATGTTATAATGTATTCACTGTAAAGTCTAGAAGCCTTATATGACTGGCAGTTGCCTCAGGCAGAAATCTTTTACTGATGCAATGAGATAAAAGTAATTAAGCTACATGTAGACTGATGGGTAATTAAATCCATGTGAAGCATTTTGTAACTAATTGCTATGTTCTAATCACAGATTGCTTTCTATTTGTCAAGGTAAGTGTATATAATTACACAGTCCTTATTTTCTTTAATCTGAAATCATCCCAGTTGGGTGAATATTTTTAAGCACTGTGAATCTTAGAATATTTGGTATATTTCTCACATAAAGATAATTTGCATATTTTTGTAATTTGAGGCCCTTTTGTAGTAAAATAGCTTTTAATGTCATTGACAGCAATTCTGTGGTCAATAGAGATTTCTCCAATCTGGGCTCATTGTTCGTTTTTGAAATTTTGTATTTTTAGTAGTAAAAGCTAGTTTGTTACTCACTGAATGTTAGTAATGTTTAAAGCATTATATGGGCTTGTTCTCCTGGTCACAGTAGTTAGAGAAGACCATGGATCAGTAAGTGGATTAAAAAACAACAAGGAACATTTTGATTGACACAGGAGGTAGAATAAATAATCCAGCTTTGGGGGTTGGTGAGGCTCAGTATGAGGGAGCATGACAGTAACTACCTGGCAGATGGTTGTGTTACGACAAAGGCCTTTCTAGAGACGGGACTAGAGTCGATTTCATCTCAGGGGAGCAGAAGTTTTGATGCAGACACCCATTCACAGCATGATTTTTTTAAATGTATTTTTTAATTGAAGTATATAATTCATACATGAACATGCATAAACAAGTGTATAGTAAAGATTGTGAACTTACAAAATAAACATACATACATCATACAGGGGTCTTGTACATCACCCCTCCACCAACACCTTGCATTGTTGTGAAACATTTGTTACAAACTATGCAAGAGCATCGTCAAAATATTATTACTAGCTGTAGTCCCTATCTTACATTTGGTGTATTTTTTCCCCCAAACCACCCTATGTTTTAAAAATCTATTTTATCGCAGAGGTTGTGAACTGGCAAAACAATCATACACGTGTAGAATTCCCACACAACACCCCTTCACCAACACACCACACTGTGTTGGAACATTTGTTACAGATTATGAGATAATATCATCAGACTATTACCACCAACCATGGTCCATAGCATACATTATGCACACTTTTTCCATACACCTCCATTACCAACACAGCACATCTTTGGCATTGATGCAAGAATATTATAGTATTGCTGTTGACCGCCGTCTATAGGCTGCACCAGTTGTAGTTTTCCCATACTTCTCCACATTCCCACCACCCGGAAATAGTGATGTACCTCTACTCTGGCTCACAGAAGAACACTCTTGCATTTGTACCCTCAACCACAATTCTCATCCACCTCCGGGTTCACTGTGTTAGTCAGTCCCTACAT